>NJDC01002793.1:396116-420372 GCA_002245475.1 Calephelis virginiensis | reverse complement strand
AAATATTTATTAAACGAACAGGTCATTTTATATGTAAGTACAGACCTATCCTCACGACAAGTCTGTAGAGTAGGTAAAGAATATGCCAAGTGCCAAGTAAACGAAGTTCGCGAAATTAGCAATTGTAGAAAACCAACAGAAATATTTGCGAACAGCTTTCCAATAAAAAAGTACTGAATTAAAATTTTCTTAAGTTTGTAAAGGTATGGATAACTTTTCATTTTAATTTCCCCGTGTTGGTCCGGGCTACTTTGTAGAATTGACCATCTGCCTTCCTTGCCAGGCAGCTCGTTAAAGGCGAGCATAGGCTCACCGTCACTAACACCGTGACATCTGACTAGGTGATAGAGTTTAGCAGCGACACGCCCGGATTGGTACCACCGCCTTACTTATTCCTGCCGCCATAACGTCATGACGTGTTCCGGTTCGGAGGGTAAAGTAGCCGGTAAACATACTTTTGCACGAGGCCTAACATCCCGGCCTCAGTTTGGCAACGCACCATTACTACCTTTGGTGTCTCTAGGCGGCGTAAATTTCTTACCATCAGGAAATCCGTCTGCTTGTTTGCCTTCCAATGACATTAAAAAAAATATGTGTTTCTGAAGCTAAATACCTCCCTGGTTAAATATTTGGAAACTGTTTATAAAGCGCTTCACGTATGAAAGAGCTCTTACACCAAAACTCAGGTCTTTGTTTAAGGACAGATAAGGCCTTCTGATTTGAATTAGAAAATTGAGGTCGTATACCCGTGCAAAGCAATCTATGTGCAAATAGTGCGGCGGGTTTAACTTCAGCGGATTTTCTCCATATTTTCTGTTCCGAATATACTGCTTTTGTGGTGCAAAATCTTCAAATGCGACAAATTGCAAAGTATATTCTTTCAATTTTTTTGTAATAAAATATGACATAGTTGTGTAGTTAAATTACTTTCCCCGAAATCAATTAAAAATAAAAGCAGACCTAATTTTAGGTAAACGAATTATCTATTGAAGCTTGAAAAAAGGACAAATGCATTAAGGGTTTTATAACGGAGGCCGGCAATTTTCTTATACGAAGGTCCTAAGTTTTTAGTCTTAGAGCTTGTAAATACATTTATATAATATACTAGCTGCCTATTCCGGCTTCGCTCGGATGTTAATTTTTTTTTATTATAAATTGAGATGTAAGCTATCCTATCTTTCAAGTTGGATCAAACTGCACACGGTGTGCAAATTTGCTTCAAATTGGTTAAGTAGTTTAGGAGTCCATCGCGGACGTTTGTCCGTGACACGTAATTTATATATATTAAGATTAAATGAAATAAAATTAGGGACCCCGTTTACAAAATTAAAATGACAGCTTTTTACTACATTCATATGAATTTATTTAACAATAATATTTTTTTTTCAATCTCTATCACAATTTATTTACAAACACTTGTACTTTCCACTGTATACTTTTAGTTTTTATTTTTATGGTTTAGCCAACCGGTTGTTATATAGCCCTGATGATGCTTGAATAGCGAAATCGGTTGATTAAACCATACAAAAAAATAAAAAATAAAAATATATTGTGGAAAGTACAAGTGTTTGTAAATAAATTGTATCAAGAATGGAATTCCACCAAGCACCGACGATAAGAAATATAGAAACTTTCAATTTCTGTGTTGGTCTCTCTGTTTTTACTGTTAGTCTCGGAAACGGCTGGACCGATGTAGACTGGACTTTTACTGGCAGGCAGCTGATACAATAAGAAGTAACATTAGGCTACACACATTAAGGCTATTTTGTTAAAGATTTTGTTAAAACTCCAGTCGGAAAAAGTTGCGAAATATACTTTAAAAGGGAATAAAAGAATAAAACATTATCTACATACCTGTATAAAACAAAAATCTTGTGTCCACGTTATTCTGAAACAAGTACAAATTAGAGTTAGTTTTTTTTTCAAAATTAAAAGGCAATCAATGACATTGATTTCTTAATTGGCAAGAAATTTGTGTCGCAGATTTCAATTCAAAGTTTGACCAATTTCAAACTATTCATTTACTTGTAACAATATATCATCTCTCTGATCTAGTGACCCAGTGAAAGGGTGAGTTGGCCGATCCGCGAATTTAATTTGAAGTGTATCAAAATATGTTATTTCTATTTTCTGATAAAAACAACGTTGCCGAGACTGATTAAGTGTCTGGTTGGTGACAGGTTTGTTAAAATTACAATTGTATCACTAAAAGTACCTTCGGCTAATCGTGGATGCCCCAGTTGTAACTCTGTCTACTTTTATATAGGCATAAAAATACCATTTCCAGATGTTTATCAGTTTCTGTTTACTATTGTGTAATGTACTTTAAACCAGTAACTAATAATTTGTATTTATTGTTATTCGTAAATATGCATCCTATAATACATACCTTGCTCTTCCTTAATAAAAATGACATAATTTACATAAAGACTAAGATTGGAAAACTAACAATTTTAGAAATAATACCTATACACGACTAATTAATGAAGAAATTAATAACTTAAGTAAATTTAGTCACATAAGAAAACTACTTATAAAGTCACCAACTTAGCTGTAAAGTTACTCTTAAATCTCGCTTTCTTATATTTTAGAAGTTAGGATCGAATATGTCATTTTAGGTAAATACCATTAATTACAAAACTACCCAGTTATTTAGGTACATTTAGTTAATAACAAACAATAAATTATCTTATCGAATTGAATTAGCTATAAAAAATGAGAGTATACGACTCTCATTTTTTATAGCTGACTGGCAGGAAGACAGATGATCTATTCTGCAAATGATCCAGGACCAATACGTTGAAAAAAATCTACTAGTCTATCCATCCAACCGCTCGCAACCAATATAGGCCTCGGCAATTTTGATAGACACTATGCGACCCGTAATTCGAAATACCAAATTCCAATTCCATCCATCCATCCATTCCATTAACCTCTATTTACCATTTTCAGTTATTTATTTACAATATTTTATATGATAGGTACTTTACGATTATACGATTGGTATAGGATACACATCAAATAGTTTTCTAGTCCAAAATAATGTTGCTGCGATAGCATACAGTTGGTAATACGACACAGGCGCACACAAATTTTTTTTTACTAGTTCGAAACTAGATTATGGCAAAATCAAATACACAAATACGAAGCGGAGTTTTGGCGCCATTTAGAAAAAAGATGGTCGTACTTTTTTGTAATTATTTAATTTAGTCTACATTCTAGTATAAATGCGATAGTTTGTAACTTTGTTTGTTTATTTGTTACTCTTGCACGCAAAATCTGCTTAACCAGTTTTCGTGAAATGTGGCACACACATAGAAAACAGCTTGGATTAACATACTGGATAATTTTTATCCGGAAAAATTTTTCCTGTGGGACCTCACGGGAAACGCCGCAGGCAACAGCTAGTATTGAATTTTTTTTATGATATTGGAAGGCAAACAAGCAGACGGATTTCCTGATGGTAAGAAATTCACTCCACATAGAGACACCAAAGGTGGTAATGGTGCGTTACCAACCTGAGGCCGAGATATTAGGCCTCGAGCAAAAGTAAGTTTACCGGCTACCTTACCCTCCAAACCGGAACACGTCATGACGTGTGACAATGTATTAAAAAATAATAATGTAGTTTTTTCAGGCTGTTATACAATAATGTGTGGTGTTAAGAAAATATCAACGTCTATAGACATAACAAATATAAATGGAGCGTTACAGGATAAGCCTAATGATTGCGTTATTCTTAAGTTTACCATAAAGCTCATAGAATACAGAAACAAAATGCAGGAATTGGTAAAACGGTGACACCAAAACTATATAGCACCACAAAACTCTGCTTGATGAAATGAAACGATTTGAAATTAAATGAAATGAAACTAAAGTAAATGAAATTATTTGAAGTGAAAAGAAATTAAATGAAATGAAATTAAATATATATTATTACTTTGCTGCATATGTGTTAGATTAGAAGTTGTTACAAAAACATGTGTTTATACCAACATGTTCAACCACATTGTGATGTGCAAATATTTTTAAATGTATACAAGATCATTACTTAGATTTGTAACATAATATCTACCATATTTTAATTATTTTTAAAAATGTAATTTAGTTTAACCATAACCACCATAAACTCCCACCCTCTTCAAACCTAGCCAGTCCAGAGAAGTAACCGCAAAAGAAACTCCTAGGCAACCAGTATGAACCCTACCTACCTTGAACTATCACAAAAAAGCAGGAATGCTTCCTTCCTTTCTCCTCATCCTTTTATTTGGTTATTTTCTGTAATTTTATGATTACATCCCATAAAAAAAAGAGTTATCGCTTGAAACAAAACGGCAAGTCTCATTCGTATCTAGCTTACAAATATTAAACTTAACACAGTTAGCAAACCACTGGTATCATCCAAACAGAACGCCAAAGGGAAATTAAGAAATGTCTTATCTTGGCACTAAATCTAAAATACAAAAGCCGCATAAACAGACATTTTACGATTTGTCTAAATTACTTACAAACATCCAAATGCCTTGCTCGCTGTGCTTAAGGGACGAATAAACACCGCTGCAATAAAGTCCATTAGATATAGGGGAGTTCAAAGCAAAAGCTATTTTAAACTAAAAGCTTTAGAGCTTAAAATAGAACTTTAAGTTTAGTGTTGTACCAAGTGACATGTTATGGACGGTTGACTGTTATGCTTCAACAACTTTGGTGACTAAATATATACATTTATGGTCACCGAGATTTCTCAGGTTCTGAGAAGTAATACTCTTGTGGACGTCCTTCTTTATGTAAGTTGAATTTGAGCGACGATGTTTGACTGAAATGTGATAATTAGACTAAAAGCCAAGAAGCTTATAAATAGAACTTTCTATAAGCTTCACCAAAACTTCTAGATGCTTTGAACTTACATTTCTAAGATAACAAAAACAAGCAGCTATAGCACTAATGAGTGCAACCATTGAAGCGAAAATAAACAGTTAAAAGTTCAAAAAAGTTTGATTTTACTAAAAAAATAGTTTTTAGGTAACGTTATCATTTAAATTTGTCAAGAACGAACAGAGATATCTTCGATTGAAGAAAAATATTACGTAATGTGTTGTCTGGTACCGGTAATATTGAAACAGTACCAGTATAAATCCCTTAAACCAAAAGTACCGGTATTAAATATAGTACCGGTACTAACAGCTCCAAGGTCGTTACTACCGGTTCCCGCAAATACCAGTATATAAAGCCTTTTTATTTTAATAACCGCTTTCTACTACATGCATACGATACGTAGGTCTATCAGAATAACATTTTTTACAATTTGTCTGTTTGTTTGTTCCGGCTAATCTGTGAAACCGCTGGACCAATGTTGATTGAACTTTCACTAACAGGTAGCTAATATAATAAGGAGTAACTTAGACAACTTTTATTTTTAATGTTTTGTTTAATTCGACATAGACAAAGTCACTGGTCACAGTTAGTCATACAATAATATCCCTTGATTATGAGCTAAAAGAACAGACAACCCAATTTCACAAATATAATACAATATTAATTTGGACTGCGAAAACACTAAATACTAGAAAATAATTTTAAGTTCCCAAACTGTAGGTAACATATTATAATAGTATACTGTGACCAGCTTTACGATTTTTAAACAAAACTAATAAAAAAAATCATCAAACTGTTTGTAGATACAAATGATATAAGTAGAGGTTCCGTTAACAATTCCAACCCATAGTCATATGTTTGAAAGATACCTAGTAAAGATACTCTAACTTCTGAAATAAGAGAGTTAAAAATCTAACAGAAATATATTTAGTCGCGTCATAAGTTCTGTTAGATGTTTATTGTTAAATAATAATCACCTGTTTGTACTTATCAAGATGATCTGAATAAAATGTGCCATTCTTATGTTAATTACGTTTACTTTAAATGAGTAAGTTTTCAGTAGGTATGTCGAAAGTTTGAGCTGGTGTGTAACCATATCAATGCACTGCAATAACCGCGATTTGTATATTCATTTGTATACTCGTACTCGTACAAATAGTTTTTTATGGCACATAACAGCGAACAATCTCGCAGCTACCCTGTTGGTAAGAAATAGCTGCAGCCCATAGTCACCATACATGTTTTAGGTGTATCATTGTCCTGTAGACAGGATATTGGGCTAAATATACAAGTCTGCCTGCTACCATACCCTCAAGACCGAAACATGACATTGTCATTATGATAATACAAAAAGGTAAGGGGGTGGATAACTAACTACTAGGGCAAGTTGCTGTACAACACTCTACAAGCAGTGGCCTTGTCGATATTTACACGTTTCGCCTTGCTCTCTTCTTACGAGCTGCCAGGCAGAGCGTCAGCGTCAGCGTTAGCGTCTGTTCTACAGAGTACTCGGGCCAACACGGGGAAAGTATACAGTAAAATAAATATAATGTAATGAAGAAAACATAAACATTTCATGAAGCTGTAATTATTGGATTTAAAATAACAAATCAAATACAGCTTTATTGGTCTACATGACGTCAATGTTGGCAGACCAAGTTAATATTTCATAAAACTGCTATTAAGGTTGTAATTTTACCTCAAATATTTTATTTACTGACAGGTTTAAGAGGTGTTTAAAATAACTCAAAACACCGTTCAACGCCCATTCAGTTATGGCTACCATATTAGCTGCAAACATATCACTGCTAAAACTTAAACAGTCTTATTAATAAATGTGGTGAAGAGTCGGTGTACGATTAAGTTGATATTATAGTCTGTATTACATTGTAATAAAGACTATAATACCATGTTAAACCTTAAAGTACTTTACTCTATGTTTATTAATAGAGCAGCTAGGGTTCGTAAAACTGTTTGAACAGCTTAAACTCTATCTCCGAAACGTACAACTGAGAATTCAATGTCAAGTGACCGTAACATTACACAAATACATAAATTTTACATGTTTCTGTTATCACAATGACTTCGTCATATTCTGATCACACCCATAACAGGATAGCAACTTACCTACCTATAGACCACTGTTACCTCTTTCTATAATGAAAATCCGTATGTTTATTTTAGTTAGTTCCATAGGAGTAAATTGCAAACCAATAGGTACATCTAGGCAGCATGACGACGCTCGCGCTAATACGCTCGGCTGTGGCTCGCTCCATGATGTTACCTCCCCCGCTACCCACGTGGTCGTTACCTAATTGCTTACCGCGCTTACCTGCACGGACTTTTTTCATTTTTTGAGTTTTTATGGTTTAGATTAGGTAATTATTTTTATAGTTAATATATTTCGAAATATTTACTTCCACATATTCAATTTTCTACCTGTTTATTAAGATCGAGGAAAAATTGCTTAAAAATGTTGTTGTATGGCCTTTAATATCTACTTTATTGTTATTTAATTATGTATTTTAAAAGGTAATATACAAGTAAATATTCTGTGAAAATTTGAAGCGTTACCGTTACCGTTTTTAATATTGAGCAAAAAATATAAAAAACACGTTTATTGTATGGGGTTATTTTTTTTTAAGTTTTAGTATTTATCGTTATAGCGGCATCGGAAATATATCATTTCTGAACATTTCAACTTTCTAGCTATAATTGTTTATGAGATACAGCCTGGAGACAGACAGATAGATACCGGCTTAGTAATAGTGTTCCGTATTAACCTTTTGGGTACTGCGGTAAAAATATTCACCCCAAAAATATTCTCATGTTACTTTACTAACCCCAAGTTCCCTTGAATACGATGTTGTCTTCTAGGATAACGGCTACAAGTGCCACTTGTATTGATAATATATAGCAGCTTAATTATTTAGATATAAACGGAGAATTAGAAGTAATTACGGATTTTGAAATAAATTTTACCAACGTTGCAGCTGCAGCTAAAGGCCTTAGCTCATTAAGCACCTAGTACTACAGAAACATTGCTAAAGCAATATGTTACTGTGTGAACAAATAATTTCAAATTTTCATTTGTCAGTGCGAAATATATAAATAAAGCCTAGGAGTCATTAAAAATTGAAAATACGTTAGATTTGTGTTAAAAATATTGCTTCAGTAATAAATGTTATTTCTCCGTATTTACTATTTAGTTACAATATTTAATTGTCGTGTTTTCATTGAGTATTTTCTGATCTAATAAAAATTAGTAAGGTAAACGCTCCTCTCTTAAAAACCTCTACTTAAATCTAGATACAATAAACAGTTTGGTTTTACGAGGGGTGGATCAACAGTCGATGCTGGTGTGGAATGATTGAAGAAAATCTATTAGTTTTTGGAGGATTTTCTGAATGCCCTGGGTATATTCTGTGATTTGTCCATGGTGGGTATATCATATCGTTAACCATGAAACATTGATCAGTAAACTACTCCATTATGTATTTAGAAATAAGGCACTAGATTTTATGATATCTTGTTTCAATTGGAGAATTTAGAAATTTGAGATTAAGAAATATAAATGCGACATTTGCTGCTGTTACTTGGTTTGCCCCAGAGCTCTATGATCTGGGGATTTTAGTTATTTATATGTCTTACTTTAGTAAGAAAGAGAAAAATATTAAATCGTTTTATTTGCGGGTGAAATTTCACTTAAATTTAAATTAAAAATACAACTAGGTAAATACGACAAAAGTGCGATTTCAAATATCGTACAGCCGTTTAATGTGATGATCTTTTTATGAATGAAAACAACTAAATGTTTTACATTTTCAATGCCTAATGTGAGACAAGGTGAAACCAATGTACAACTTGATGGGAACAAGGTGGATTTGATTTTGTCGGATCGTCTAAGTGTGTGGCCGCGTTTCAAACTGGTGGTAGTTTTTAGTACTACCGCTCGGGTTTTAACTGAGTTTGGTGTCTAGAGGCTTTGAAACCAGCGTGTGTGTAGAGTAATGAATGTGGAGAAATCTCGACAGATCTACAAGCATCATAGTATTTGGCAATATTCTTTGCTTACGCCTTATGAAGTATGTTAGAGCACAAATTAATGAAAATTCCGCCAAAACCAAATTTGTGGAAATTCGTATTATTTGTAGATGACGATATTCAATTTTTACGAAAAAACTAAAATTCTACAAAATTCTTATTACTTAGCCAGCAACGTAATGTTGTCAAAGACATAAACAGAACATTCAAACTTCTACTTGGATTGTGGTCTTAAAAATCGGACAAACTCATTTCGTTCTATATGTCGTAAACTTAATAAGGGTTAATTCCAAAGCGAGGATAACAACTACCTCAGAGAAGTTTAAAGCGGTCTGCTCTATTTATATTATGTTTTCTAATAACGATTTTGCTCTTTATTTATTACTACGATATCAGATTTTCTAAAACAGATACACCAAACAGTATTTATTGTATTAAGTAGCTGAGACCAGTGTATTTATATAAAAGATAAATATAAATATTAGAAGAGGGAATGTGAGATACGGAACGTAAAATTGAATGAATGAGATGTATATAGTGATACTTTTTGACAGCGAGGAAAAATTAATTAAGATTTTAGGACCAAGATTGGTTAAGAATGAACTGAAAGTGTAATAGCGAATTAGGAAGGACGACAGTCATGCCTAAAAACGCGTAAACTTTTATTTTAATTGCTAAATTATTTTTTAGTATAATTTATCCGTATTTATTTTAACATTAACAGCTACTAACAGCATGTATGGACAAAATTGAAGTGTGTTTCATCCCAGTTTTACGGCAATTTTCCTGGTTTTTTTCGTGATATGATGTTAATAACCAATACAACAAAAATAATTTCTCATTCTTCTTTTTGCAAAATTGAACCATTCTTTAAAGCGAATTGCGATGACAACGCGAAATGGGGATTTACTTTTGTACGTAAAGATAATAAACTGACAAAGACTAATAAAACAGATATGATGACACACAAATACAAGTTGTAATTCGAATAGTACAATGACGGCTTCTGGTTCGACAATTAACTGACCTATTTAGATTAATCTATTCCGCATAGTCCATTTAATGGTAGCCATCTGTTAACATCACTCGGCTATTGTCCTGTTGCTTTCCGATACATCTGATGAATATGGCGATATTAAAATTTCAATAGATATATTACTATTTGTTTTAAACAAGAATATCAGCCATGGCCATAAATACAAACGAGCACACGGTTAAACTCTAACCGTATTGTTAATAAACATAAACTAAGGTACTCTATGGTTCAACCTATTTTTTTTAACACTGCGATACAGACTTTAATATCAACTTATTTCTACTATTACTTTAGTCCTAGTAAGACGGTAACTGTTTTATTAGTAGACTTAAACTCTAGTATTCCGAGGTTCAACCTTGTATTATAAGTCTTGTTTGAACTTTGATACAGACTATAACATCAACTTAAATTTACTCTTACTTGAGTCTCAGTTTACTAATAAATAATAAATAAATAAATATCCCTGGACAAGTTACACAAGTTGAATCTAACCCCAAAGTAAGCAAATTATATGCTTGTGTTATGGGTGTTAGTCAACGATACTATTACATAGAAATACTTAAATAGATACCAGGATACATTTAATAAACACCCAGACCCGGAAATGCAGACATCTAAATGTTCATCACACAAATGCCTGCCCCCGTCGGGAATCGAACCCAAGCCTCGTAGTTCGTCAATGTAGTTAGGCGAGTACGCTAGCCACTCGACCAACGAGGCGGTCATCACTAATAAGACAGTAAAGGTAGTACTGGTGTATTGCCAGCCTGAATCTGGGGTGATTAATATCATCCGTGCATTAACGACCACCGTCGACTACCGACGACCGTCACGCCAACCGCAATACACAAAATAAGTTAAGCTACGTAAAACTTTTAAGAACAGACTCCAACTTCATTACTGCGTTAAGAAACATCAAAATCTGTCCATTTTTACCAAATGATCGTGTACCAAACGTACGAAAATACATGTAATGAAATTGATGAACTCCACCTTTTTTGAGTCGGTTAGCAATAGTACCAAATTGTCACAGTATTAGTGACAAACGCTTGCTGTATTATCTACTTAGTATGGAAGTGATTGCTCTCTTTCAAAAGACCCCTAGAGCAGTACCAGGAAAACATATTTATCTAGAGAAAGTTTATTTATATTACAAACAAGGTTTATTTATCCTACTTCTAAGAATCTTGATAGTTTAAAAATAAATTATACGCAAAATTAATATTGAAAATCTGATTAATAGAAGAGATTGCTTTCAATTACTCGGGACGGTCTCGTATCCATAGTTTAGTGTTACCCTTATTCAATTTGCGCCACATATAGTATGAAATGGGTTCTAATTCCTAAAGCCTCAGACCAAGTTGAAAATTAAGTCTCTTATGTCTTTGACATTACTTAGATTACTAAGTTTGAAGATGTGTAATTTTGTTAAAGTAATTGTATTGATTTCCAATTAAGAAAAGTGGCATTCGATCCGTAATCACCTTTGGTGTCTCTAGGTGGCGTGAGTGTCTTACCATCAGGAGATCCGTCTGCTTGTTTGCCTACCAACATCATAACTCCTGTATTTAGAACCAAAAAAGAAAGAAAATATATTTATTTGCGGAATATGTGTGTTAAAGTTGTTACAAAATTATTTAAGCTTTCCAACAAATTCTACCACATTGTGGTGTGCAAATATTTTAATATTTATAAAAGTAATTAATTATGTACATAATTTTAAAATGTTAATAAATTTAACCCTGTCTACCGTAAACTACCGAAGCCGGGATGCTAGGCCTCGAGCAAAAGTAAGCTTATCGGCTACCTTACCCTCCGAACCGGAACACATCAATGGCAAGCATTGATGATATGGCGGCAGGAATAGATAAGTTGGTGGTACCAATCCGGGCGAGTCGCTGCGAAACTCTGTCTCCTAGTAGGATGTCACGGTGTTAGTGACGTTAAGCCTATGCTCGCCTTTTACGAGCTGCCTGGCAGAAAGGCAGATTGATCTATCCTTCAAAGGAGCCCGAACCAAAACGGTATCAACACCACACTTAAGGCTAACTTAAGACTCTTGTGTTAAAGGAGCCTTTTCTATGATCTCGAAAGCTGAACTCACGATATTGTGGCAGTAAGAAGGAGTAGAACTTATCCGGTAAAGTCGCGACTGAAAGACGGTATTAGTGGAACAGTACAGGAATCTATACTACTAACCTATCCACTAGCATGCGATAAGGTTGTTACATTCCTACTAGGAGAATATTAAACGAATAGAAATTCAATCTCCTCTATGGTCTAGCGTTCAGTTGTTGGACTTAACTGCATTTGATGATAGGGCAACATGAAGAAAAATTGGGTTTTTAGGTACATATTTCTTAGGGTTCCGTAGGGATAAAACTGAACCCTTACATAATCGCTTTGTTATCCGTCCGTCTGTTAGTCTGTCAAGGCCCTTTATGTCAGGAAAGCCAAAAGTATGAAGCTGAAATTTCTATGAAATACTCAGATCTTCTGTTCCTTGTAGATATAAAAACAATAAACTTATAGGCCAACGCAATTTTAAAATATAGCCGTTTAATTAAGAATCAAAACTTACAGGTTACTTATACCATGCTTTCAAAATATTTAAATTTGGTACGAAGCAACTTCTTACAGTACAGATAAAGGAAAAATTGCGAACATCGTAAATGTTTAGTTACATCATGTAATAAAATAGTATGAAGAGTGAACTTTTACCTATTTACTTAAGTAGCTAGGTGCATGTTTGTACCGAACCTTCGATGCGCGAGTTCGACTCGCACTTGGCTGGTGTTTTTTTCTTCTACCAAAACTTTCTATATAAGTACCTACTCCTGTGAACCCACTCTCTAATGTGGTTATTTTTTAAGTAAGAATAATTTAAATATTAATCTGGGCTAAACATCCACGTCAAAGATCGTGTTTTAATTAGTATTTCATTAATTCCAAAGAATAATTAATAGTACTATGTACCGTATAGACTAAACTTTCACATTATGAGTAAGGTTGCGATTTATAATTTTATAATGAGTTCATACACCACCTTAAGAGGAGCTCTAAGTTCAAATGTTTCTCTACATTTCGGATATCACGTCATTTGGCCATTTTATGCTGAGTTTTAATACGTCTATAATTTTAAAATTACAAAACTTATGAATTCAAAAACTAAGTACAATCCGTTAAGCACATATTACGTGTATTATTTTCGAATTTTGGTGCATAATAAAGTTAATTCATTCATTCATTCATTCACATACATACTACAAAACAAAAAATAATGCATAACTTAGTCTTTGTGATAAATGTAAGTAATACAGTAACTGTATATATATGTATGTATGTATGTGTGTATGTATAGTATATGTATAAATAAATAACACAGTATCTGTTTTTATTAAAAACATAGATTAAATTGGGCCAAGGGTTGAGTTAACGTTTAAGTCTTTACTATAGAGATTTTTTGTTGGCCACGGAACTTTAAGTAGGAGGATCAGGGGGCTGATTATGTATCTCAGTTGCCAACTCAAACTGCAAAACTGTACTGTAAATGACGTCATTTGTGTTTGCTATCTCTATTGTATTTCTGTTGGTCACTGGAGATAGCAAATATAAAAAGCGTCATTTGACAACTATTTAATGTACACTCATCCACTTTGAGTTGGCAACTGAGATACATAATAAGCACCCAGAAATTCCCACCATATAATAACCGAGCCACTCATTAAAAATTGATTATCTCTGCTGAGAAGCAAAGCAATTATTTACCATTCAGGATCATTGTCACAAGGACCCTCTTCAAAGAGAGATTTAATAGTTCAGGCTTAAGAGATTAACAACACAATTAGCCCACTATGGGTAAGACGAGCAAAAAATCCCATTTTACGTATTTTTTACCCTATCAAAATTATCCTCGAGTGCCAAACCTTAATACTGAGGTTCGTGATACCCTCCTTGGCATTCATATTCTATGGAGGCTTTTAGCGTTCATTTCACTTTCACTTTTGGTTATAGGTTAAAAAAAAATCGCGTCAGATCATGTGATCTGAAGGGCTACTCCTGAATTTCGATTGAATGCAAATTGGAAATCGGAATGGTATAGTATGTCAATTTAGGTACTTTTGAACACAACACTAGCGTATTATTAACAATTAGCTCCAAAAGAAAACCAACGAATCCAATAAAGTAGTTTGTTGTTTGTTTATAACTAAATCGCCTCTGTGGCCTAGCGGTCCGGGTGTTGGACTTGACTGCATGAGGTCCCGGGTTCGAATCCCGGGCCGGCCAACAAAAGAAAATTGGATTTTTCCAATTTTCTAATAAAAAAAATGTTGGTCGGGATTGGAAATGTGCCCGGTTGGCGATAGGCTTGCCACCTATCACATTGTGGGACGTAGTGTCTTCGGCTAGTCGTGGGTGTCTTGGTTGTACCTCTCCCTATTTCTTCAGGGATATGGGCGTGAAGATACTAACAAACTAACTAATAACTAAATGTTAATAATTCGTTAGTATTGTGTTCAAGACTACCTAAAATAACATATCCGATTCCAAATTTTAATTTACATGAAATTGAGATTCAAGAGTAGCCCTACTGATCGAAAAAGAGTAGGAAAGACAGTACCCCTCTCTCTTTTTACCGCAGGGCGAAAATCCTTCTTCCCGGTTTCATAAAATGCATATCAATAAATATACTTTTTAACGTATTTTTATTTTAGCGCTTGACCTGTGCTTAGGATAAATTTTCTATAAATTTTAAAGAAAGAAAAAATTTCGCCCCAGACAGGATTTGAACCTGTAACCTTTCGTCTCAAGCCGACGAATGCTCTAACCAATTGAGCTACTGAGGATTCAAGCCCCGTGGCGAAATTTTTAATTCCTTTCTAACCCGTTAACGCGGGTAGTTATGTCCTATAGATACACAATTCTGAGTACCCACCAAATGAGTTCATCATTACAGATGAAATTCACATTTTAGAAAATATACTTTTATAGTAAGGAAGCGTTTGAATTCTTAACGTAAGGCTTGGTCATATAATATGTTCTTAAGTAAAAAAGTTTACCGATCAATTAACCCTCCAAATCAGAACAAAATAATGGTGAGCACTAACGTTTGATGACAGTGAAGATTTCGAAAGAGAGTGAACCGTTTTACCACCTTATCTTGCCACGGTCACAATGCTTGTACAATAACCAACTCGTCATTTACGAGTGGCTTACTTATTCTTCAAGTGAGCTCGAAGTCAGTAGAAATAAATTAAAATGATTCATCATTTAAAAAAAAAACACTTTTACTTTTCACCATATATCAAATGTATACAAGTATAATTAAAAAAATATGTGTGTCTTTTTTTTAACATGAGTATGCAATGGAGTGGAACCGAGGGCCGATGATGAAAAGTATAAATTCATAATGCGAGTTTCTTGTTGCATTTATAAAGAGTTTTTCAATTTCTCAATTAATGAAAAAGCCACTCAATAAAAATTAATAATCTCTGCTTGATAAGCAAATCAATTATTTAACATTCAGGATTACCATAAGGACCCTCCTCACGGAGAGATTTAATAGCTTAAGAGATTAACAACTCAATTAGCAATATTGTTTTAATGCTTCTTCCATCCGATCTAGTACTTAGTGCCTTATATTTCATTTGCGGAATGAAACTGTGGGATAATTTATTAGAGCAAAGAAAACTGGATAATAATTACGCCCATTCCAATAAAAGTACTTCATCAAATTAAAAAAATATTTAATGTTCATTTTAAAGTATTTTCGTTTGAGTATTCGCTCTTACACTACACAATTTTTAATCGACTTCAGAGATTTTAACTCATACTTTACTCATACTTTACGCCTAACTACATCGACCAACCGCGAGGCTCGGGTTCGATTCCCGATGGGAGCAGGCGTTTGAGTGATGAACATTTAGATGTCTGTATTTCCGAGTCTGGGTGTTTATTAAATTTATTCTAGTATCTATTTAAGTATTTCTATGTATTAGAAATATAAACTAAATAATAAAAAAAAAAGATAAAAAAAAACTTTACTTTTTTTATGTATTAGAATCGTTGACTAACACGCATATCACAAGCATTTACTCGTAATTTGATTATTCTGGGGTTAGATTCAATTTGTGTGACTTGTCCAGGGATATTTATTTATTTATTTATTATTTCGTACCTTTGTTTCGTGATTACTCGGCGGTTCTTTTTTTTAAAAAGATAGATCATGATTTCAACGTGTTAATTTTATTATGATCCGACCAGTAGTTTTTGAGTTACACTTAATTATTTATGAGGTTGTTAAGATAAGTAAAAACAAATTGCATTATTAAATGTAACTCCAAAACTACTAGTAGGGTCATAAAATTTTTGTGGGACCGTTTCGGAACCATTTGCTAACTTTCGGAAAAAGAATTATCAAATCCCGACGTGGTACCCAAACAAATAAAATGAGTTGGTTTTTGCAGTTTTACTGTGCTTAATTATGGCTGTTCCAGTCTTAAATTTTTGACACCCGATACATGATAGGTTTTACTGTCAGTACAAGCACAGCCGTTTGAATGACGGTTTAAATAGTGGAATGGAAGCACTGTATTGTGGAGTTCCAGACAGTCTTATCTAATTCTATACCTTCTTTTCACTTTAGTAAAGTTTAAGCTATAGCAAATCTTTTATCCCGGCCTTGGAGCGTGGCGACCGAATCAAGAAATTCCGTAACGAAAATAAACCTACCACATTGTCTAACGTCGTTTCAGTTCGCCAGACTTGGACACGGTGTTTGTGTGCGTGCGACTAGACCTTTGCGTGACTAAAGACTAAACGACGACGCTCATACGGATCGAGAAGAACTGCACTGAAATCGGATAAATACGTAAGTAGCTGTTTGTAAGAAATTGTATAGGTATATAGGTATCTATTATTTATGTAGAACAGTGAATAGGTATAAATTTTATTATTTCATTTTAGTTGTAAAATAATTTAATTACTTTAGGATTAAATTGTTTTGTTTTATTTATAGACATGAGGCCATCGACCATACATATGGGGTACACTAAAACTTTTGCACTTCTAGCTAATGGGAACTATTTGAATTTCGAATGTTATATTTTTAAAACGTTGCAACCTTTTTAGTAACAAAAAAAAACAATTGGCGGGTAATAATTTGTCAATTGTTTTTTTTTTTATCACACATCAAAGTTCTACGTACGCAACGAAAATGGAATTAAGTCGAAAAGATTTTAGAGCGATGATTTTTTTTATGATTTTAATAGTTCCCTTTCTCCGCGAGACTGTGCCCCTCGTTTTCAAAATGCTTTTGGAGGAGAAGCACCCTGTTTGAGCGTCGTGAGGCGATGGTTTGCTGAATATGAGTCTCTTTGCATGACGAATTTCGTAAAGGGCGGCCTTCAACTGCCGTCAACGAAAATAATGTGGCTACTGTTAATCGGTTAATTTGAAGAAAACCTCCGGATCACCTATAAGACAATTTTAGGACTATTGGAGATTGGTATGAGCCAAATTCAGAAAATTTTACAAGTATTGAAAGTTTGGAAACTAAGTTATCGTTGGATCCCTCATGAACTGACAGCTTAGCAGAAGCGGGCTCGCGTGGAATGGTACTCACAGATGCTACTGGAGTACGACCACGGACATTCTAATGCTGTTCATGACATTGTCACAGGAGATGAAACGTGGATTTATTGTTTTAAACCCGAAAAAACAGCAATCTTATGAATGGGTGTTTGAAAATGAGAACATTGAAAAGTGAGGTAGGCGAGAAACGTTGGTAAAAAAATAATCGCGTTTTTTTCTCAGCTACGGGTTCCATCTCTACAATTCCATTTGAAGATCAAAAGAGTGGTAATGCAGTGATTTCTTTTATTGTTTTCCGTGACTTACACGGTTGTTATTATTTTTGTCTGTTAGTTCACTGATCACGAAAAAAAGTAGATTATATAAATGTATTTCTAGTATCCAATTTAAGAAAGTATCGCCTATGTGGTCTAGCGGTCCGGATGTTGGACTTGACTGCATGAGGTCCCGGGTTCGAATCCCGGGTCGGCCAACAAAAATAAAATTAGATTTTTCCAATTTTCTAATAAAATTGGAGATAGGCTTGCCACCTATCACATTCTGGGACTTTGTTTTCGGCTAATCGTGGGTGCCCTGATTGTGCCTCTGCCTATTTCTTCGGGGATATGGACGTGAAGATACTTTATTAGTTACTATTTTCATACGAACTTCTACTCCCTAATATAGTCCTATGGGGTAGATTTTGAAAAAAAATCTTAAATTTAAACCTGAAGCTTTCACTATAAGCAATCTCAATAGAAAACAAACGATGGGTTGCTTCGTCTGCCTTGTTGGTCAAGTCTATTTAAGTATTTCTATGTATTAATATCGTTGACTAACACCCATAGCACAAGAATATTATTTGCTTACTTTGGGGTTAGATTCAATTTGTGTAACTAGTCCATTGCAATTTATTTATTATTATTGTTATTTGTTTGCACTCCGGTAGTACCGGCAGAAGTGAAAACTTGAAAATTAAACTGCGCCGTCTTATTCGCGCAAAATTTTCGATTAGGTCACGTGTCCTGACGCGAGTTAAGAAGTGTTTACCCATTTCAAAAAAATTACGCAACGCCGCTAAAGCAGTTTTTACTTTTTCCGATTTTGAAACATTATATATTGGTGATCCGCTTCTATTACTCTTAGCGTAATGATAAGTAGTTAATAGCCTTCCTCGATAAATGGGCCATCTAACACTGAAAGGATTTGTCAAATTGCGAGAGACTGAGATTAGCGCGTTCAAGCAAACAAACAAACTATTCAGCTTTTAATACCAGCATAGATATCCTGGGATAAATTACAAGACAAATCTTCTCGCACTGATTCCCGAATGCAGAGCTACAACCAGGAAACCTACGACTAACCGAAGTCCCAGTGATCTAAAAGGAGGCAAACCATTGCCAACTGTCATATATCCGAAAACAACACAAAAACTAATAAAAACATTCAAGTTATCAATCACAACATGGATTTAATTAATTTGCTTGAGTTTTCCACATTCACTACCAATTTTCGCCGACCCATGTATTAATTCGAATGAATTCGATTACAATATTCACATAATTATCATTCTTGTAGCTACAATGTTACGATATATTTTGTATTGTGGCCTATAGCTTGTTACAATTACGGGCAAGTGAGAACTATTCAGTCCAATATTAACTGTATTATTATTACGTAAATACCGTAAATAATATTGTGTTTAAACTAATAGAAAATGGTGGCATATATAACTAGTTTAAATATATGTATAAAATATACTGAGGATGTTCCTTAATAAAGGCCTCGTTTTAAGACACTCATTTAATTTTTTAATTTATTTTTTATACTTTTTTTCTAGTTTAGTTCTAAATTTTTTTGAGTTCAAAATATATGTGTGGTGTCCATTAATTAATATATTCGTCCTCTCTCCTTTCTTTTAGTCAATGAGTTTGTAAGACAAACACTATGCATTTTACAATCTGCAACTAAATATATGTTTGTGCTTGGATTACTTTCTTAAATTGTATCTTCACGCCCATATCCCCGAAGAGGTAAGCAGAGGTACAACCAAGGCACCCACGACTAGCCGAAGACACTAAAGTCCCACAATGTGATAGGTGGCAAGCCTATCGCCAACCGGGTACATTTGCAATCCCAACCAACATTTTTTTATTAGAAAATTGGAAAAATCCAATTTTATTTTTGTTGGCCGACCCGGGATTCGAACCCGGGACCTCATGCAGTCAAGTCCAATACCCGGACCGCTAGACCACATAGGCGATACTTTCTTAAATTGGATACTAGAAATACATTTATTTAATCTACTTTTTTTCGTGATTAGTGAACTAACAGACAAAAATAATAAGAACCGTGTAAGACACGGAAAACAATAAAAGAAATCACTGTCTTAGTAATCAGCCCAGTACTCTAACCCAATTATTATTACGATATATTTCGAATTATACACGGCAGCTTTTAAACCATTTTGTCGTTTGTTTATATACCATAAAATCTTTTCGGTGTTCTTCATTAGCGCCTCAATTGTATTATTATAATTTTATTAATACCTTTATTTTACATGTTAGGATAAACGCATAACATCAATAAATTGCAGGGCTTGGGGCCGGCATTTGTGTCATGAACATCTAGATGACGTTTGCATATCTGGGTCTGGTGGCTTTTTAAAGAGGTATAATCATTTATTTATTTATGTATTTCTGTGTCGTAGTATCGTTGACCAATACATAATTTGTTACTTTTAAGATTAGGTTCTTTTTGTGCCCCCCCGCCCAAAGACAAGCCTTGTTATGGCGGGGTGGCTGAGTTACCGGGGTCAGGCAGTTCCTCGGTGAAATCAATTGGATTAGTACGGCTACTCCTCAGTACCCCTCTCCGGCCAGAGGGGGCACAAGGAGCACGCAAAGCTGGTGAGTCGTTTGGCCCGCGTGAGGTGGTGGCACTTGAGCCCACGGAGGAGGAGTTGCGGCGGGTACAGGGGTACCTGGCGTTACTGGAAACTTGAAGTGTTGCACGCTGTTTCCGTGCACCACTTCTGATGATATGCGGCCATCTATTAAGAGGGCCTGCGCGACGTGGATCGAAAAATCCAGCACCGCCAGATAGATTAAGACAAAGACTAAAATTAAGAATAATATGTGAGTCAATGTGGACTCGAAATTAAATTTATTATTAAGAAAATGATTATGCAATATCGTACATTTCAGCTATCTTAAGGGCAATATTTGTAAAATTGAAATCTTAATCCCGAAGGTCCTTCAATCAGTGAAACCAATAGGTCAGAAATAGTAAAATAACAAAAAAATGAAGAAGTAACTTTTATCAACCATGGGAATATTAGTAACTCGGAAAGAACAAAAACAAGCGCATGGCTCTCCCAGGGGCTGATTATGTGTCTCAGTGGCCAACTCAAGATGGAAAAGTGTACATCAAATAGCTGTCAAATGACGTCATTTATATTTGCTTCCTCTATTGTATTTCTGTTGGTCACTGGAGATAGCAAATATGAAACACGTCATTTGACAGCTATTTGATGTACACTTCTCCATTTTGAGTTGACCACTGAGATACATAGTCAGCTCCCTGGTGGTATGAAACAGCAGTGCATTATATACCATACATTTTATAGCTTTCCTGTGGCCAAAGTATTATGCCAAATCGACTACCGGACCGGAGGACTATCTTCGAAACAAGAATATGACTCTGTCGTTATAAAGTAACGTAATTAATAGGTTGGTCAAAATAAACTTCTTGTTTTATCTGGTATAAAAGACAATTTCTGAAACAAGCGCTTCTGTATCTGAGAATTCAACATTAGACTACCATAATTTTGAAAGGCTATAAAATACAGAATATTTAAGTAATGCTGTGCCATGCAGACACGCAACGCTGCACAAAGTTATGGAGTAGTATGGCCAACTGACATGCAACATGCATTAGCAATACTCCAGGGAATACAAAAGACTTCTCGAATCGAACTATGAATCATATTGCTAATGCATATGCGAATTTATAAGATATGTAAAACGGATAGATAAATCTTTTTAATAATAATATTATAATATTGTAACTTTTTTGTAATATTAATAACCTAAATAACTTTGTAACATTATAACTTTTTTAAAACTTATAAGAGCTTTTAGTGTAGCAATATGAAAAGGATATTAAAATTCATGTTAAGAAAAGTTTACCTATAAAAACAACTGATAACAAATTGCAAAATAGAATTAAATTCAAAAGTAAGAAAATAAGTAAATAATAATAAGTAAGAGATCAAAACTAACATATGAGAAAAATGATCGTCAGTAGTAGAGTGAGTTATGAGTATTTATTAGTTTCTTGTTTAGTAACTAACACTAAATTCAAAATTTTTCAACACCTGGCAAAACCTAAATCAATGTACCTAGTTAAGATTCATTTCAATAACGCAACTTTTTAACGAAAATTCCACATCGAAATCGGTCCATCCTTTCAAAAACTACAACGCCGTAGACAGACATATACATACGCGTCAAAGTTATAACATTCCTATTTTTTTGTCGTAAGTTAAAAATAATAGCTCGCTAGTAAAAGCTTGAAAAATTGTTACTCATAATCCTGGCGGGTACCGTCAGCAAACCTTATTTGTACAAACATCTTGTTGTTCAAAGTAAGTAATGTAAACGTTATGGCTGATGTAGCATGTAGCAGATTTTGTACATTTAAAGAAATAATCTGAATCTCTTGAAAAATTATCCTAAGTTAAGTCGACTGTGACTAACTATTCGGACTAATCTATAATATAAAAATGAATTGCTAAATGTGTTGGTAAGTGCATAACTTCTGAGCGACTAAACTGATTTCGATAATTATTTTTTGCTGTGTTAATTATTGACAGAAGAAGGTTTTTATGAAGAGAAAAGCCGGGAGAAATGCAGGGAAAATGGGAATACTTTATTATTCTCATACAAACTAAATGGGTGGAACGAAGTTCGCCGTGATAACTGGTTTTAAATAATTATTAAAGACAAGATGAGGCATGGCTTATCATATTTTTATTTCTAAAGTTACCTAGTTTTTTGATGGTCAATTCAACCTGAATTAATCTACACCTCTCAGAATAAAACTGTAGAATATTGGATTCTGTATATTGAAGATAAAGTAAAGTATCTTCACGCCCATATCCCCGAAGAGGTAGGCAGAGGCACAACCAGGGCACCCACGACTAGCCGAAGATACTAAGTCCCACAATGTGATAGGTGGCAAGCCTATCGCCAACCGGGCACATATCCGATTCCAAGCGACATTATTTATTTATTAGAAAATTGGAAAAACCTCATTTTCTTATTGTTGCCCGACCCGAGACTCGAATGAAAAAAATGAAAAAAATGAAAAAAATTTTGGTAGGGATTAGAAATGTGGCATTTTTTTTAATTAGAAAATTGGATAAATCCAATTTTCTTCAAATTTAAAAATTCAATTTTATATTGAAGATATTTAATAAAATTATGCTACCGGTTAAAAATAGGCAGCAGAATACATTTTTAACATTTTTGGAATATTCGTGTTTGTCTGTCTGTATCCTGACCGCGATGCAAACCGAATTAACTGAATTAATTGTAACAGAGTTTGACAGGTCTCTTTGGAGGTTAAAAGCTATTGTAAAAATCGCCTCTGTGGTCTATCGGTTCAGTGTACATGAGGTCCCGGGTTCGATTCCCGGGTCGGGCAACAAAAGGGAGGTTGGGTTTTTTCAATTTTCTAATATAAAAAATGTTGCTCGGGATTGGAAATGTTCCCGGTTGGCGATAGGCTTGCCACCTATCACATTGTGGAACGTAGTGTCTTCGGCTAGTCGTGGGTGCCCTGATTGTGCCTCTGCCTACCACTTCGGGTATGGGCGTGAAGATACTTTTTTTATAAGCTATTTATCTAGCGGTCCAGGCGCTGGACTTGGCTTCTTGGGGTCCCGGGATCGATCCCCCGGTCGGGTAACAAAAAAAGTGTTTTTTCCGATTTTCTAATAAAAAAATGTTGGTCGGGATTGGAAATGTGCCCGGTTGGCGATAGGCTTGCCACCTATCACATTGTGGGACTTAGTATCTTCGGCTAGTCGTGGGTGCCTTGGTTGTACCTCTGCCTACCTCTTCGGAGATATGGGCGTGAAGATACTTTTTTTTTTTCTAATAAAAAAGATCTGTAGATAAACAGATACCCCATCACAATCTAAAGTAATAAATTTTTAGCCGACTTGAAACCGGTTTTATAATTTGGCTGTATGTTTTTCAAGCCATAACTTGGCCAATGTCCAACCGATTGCAAAGGTATTTTTTTAAAACAGATAGGTCATGGCATCGAAGTGGTCCACATTAGTTTTATCGTGATTCGACTAGTAGTTTTTGAGTTATGTATTTAAATGTTTTTTTCAAGTTCAAGCATTATTAAGTGTTACTTAAAGTAGGATATTGGTTAATATATGTGGAAGCATTCGGAGCCCTTTGCTCTCTTTCTAAAACAGAATTATCAAAACGCGATTTGGTACCCAATGAAATAGTTGGAGATGGTTTTAGGAGTTTTACCTGACTTAATTATTTTAAGACTACAAATCCTCTTACCACGTGTTTTTAACTAAGAGTTTGTAACTAACCCTACCCTTGTAAAACTTGCTAGTATTTTGATCAATAAACTCTAGAGACAGAGAGAGAGAGGATGAATTTTGAAATATTAAATCATACTAAATAAATAATTATAAGT
>NJDC01002793.1:362353-389687 GCA_002245475.1 Calephelis virginiensis | reverse complement strand
GTACTTCCAAAAGAAAGACATCCTACAGACTTATGTCCATACTGCATATTATTTATTTTGAATAACCTGCACCATATTAAAAAATTGGAAATTGCTAATGCAACCGGGCACATATTCAAGAAACCTATATTCAAGAAACGAGTCGTTTTCATTACGGATGATAGCATTTTGTACGGTTAGTAAGATTGCTAACGACGGTAGCTCGTTTTCGACACTTAGCTCTGAACATTTTTGAAAATACAAGTAACGCTCAGTTACTTTTGAGCATATTACGAATAATTACATTTCTTTGATTATAGGAACCGGGCATTAGCTATGTAATTTGCCCAAAGATATGAAAAAGAACACGAACATATCCGCCAGTGAAGTGATCAAATCAATATTATAGGATACATGCATCAAGCAGACGTGTATAAATTATCCTTTGTCTGCATTCGTTCTTACTTGCTGACGTCATAGTTATTGGGAAACCGAATAATCAGATCAATAGTGATGAGGAACGTTTTATGAAACAGTAAAGTTGATGTATGTGGCCATACTATACGATGCATTTGAAATGAAATCAAAATGTTTTACGATCCAAGTAACCTAAACAGTTCGACGAATTTTAGAGCTTAGGGTTTTGTGATGTCGCAAATAGGGGAACAGCTTTTTATTTTAAAATTTGAATATTTTCATATGATAAAAAAACTCGATATAATGTTATTTAAGTAAAAAAAAAATGATTAAAATATATTATTATTAAAAGTGGTTTTGAAAAATATGTTACAAAGTATTTAAATAGTGGTAGAAAGTGATTAAAGAAAGATAAAAATTATATCATGAATGTTAAGTAAAGAAAAAAAAATAGAACTGACATAAGCTCAATAATTCACAAACGCGGAAACAAAAGCCGAATATTTTACTTTTGTTATACCAACAACCTTATACCAACTTGACTGATATCGATAAATCCGTACTTGTTCATACATAAAAAATAGTATCTCATGCCCATATCCCCGAAAGGGTAGGCAGATGCACAACCACGGCACCTACGACTAGCCACTAGTCCCACAAAGTGATAGGTGGCAAGCCTATCGTCAACCCCGGCACATATCCAATTCCGGGCAAAGTTATTTTTATTACAAAATTGAAAATATACATTTTTTATTATTTAGTTGCCCGACCCGGGGATCGAACCCGGGAACTCAAGAAGTCAAGTCTGACGTCGGAGTGCTAGACCACAGAGGCACACATTATTTTTATTAATAATATTGATTTAATATAAATTATTCAAATAAATGCGAAAGTGTGTCTGGCTGTCTTTCTGCTCAGTGCAATAGCACTTTAATGGCTAAAACACCGAACTGATTGTGATGATGTTAGTAATGCAAATAGTTTAAAATCTAAATTAATTACAAACAACGCAAAGTGGACGAATTCGTAGGCAAACAGCTAGTAGAGCCTATATTTTAAACAAGATACATATCTTGCAAACCTTGCAAATCCAGTCAAAATTAGTTATGTTTCACGTGACACTGTAATAGGTAATTATAAAGTATAAACTTACAAAAAATCATTCATTTTTATTTCAGAAATAACCCTGAGACACCCTAACCAAAACATCGTTGATTAAACATATTCATCACCTACAGAGAACAAACGTCTTAACGTCATGAAGTCGCGGGGAAGAAATAAAAGTAACTGACTAATAAAACTTGCCTTTAACATTATCAAAATAATATTTTTGCCAACGGACTTGATTTTAAACATGCCGAACACCGTATGAAATAAATAAGGAATACAACCTTACTATTTTACTTAGAACTTTGAAATATTTTTCGAGTGGAATTTTGCAGCTTAATTCTAAAGCACCTATCCGATTGAGCTAGTTTTTAACACTTAAATTTTAATGATAATAAAATGTAATAATAATAATGGACCTGATATCATTGTGATGATGGAGGCGGATGGTCATATGAACTTCTGGAATTCTCAACTCCCTCCCATCCTTACTTGATACGCTTACTTAATAGATAATACATAATACAATTCAACTGTTATGAAAAGCTCTGTGTCAATCAAAAATATATCTTTTGTTAAAAACTTATTTTATTTTTTAATTAATATGACTCCCGGGTTGGTACTAACGCCTTACCTATTTCTGTTGCCATAATGTAAGCACTTGCCGTGGACGTCTACCGGTTAGGATGATAAGGTAACCGGTAAACTTACATTTGCTCGAGGCCTAACATCCCGGCCTCAGGTTAGCAATGCACCATTACCATATTTGTCGTCTCTAGGTGTATAATTTCTTACTATAAAAAAAAATGTCTGCTTTGTTTGGCTTCCAAATTGAAAAAAGTAACATTAAACTATAAACCAATTCATCAGTAAATGTACCACTTGAACTAAGGGTTTGTTGAGGACAAATACAACACTTTTACGATTATAAATAAAGTAAGCAAGTAAGTATGTTCACGCCCATATCCCGTAGGCAGAGGACGTAGGCAGAGGCACAACCAGGGCACCAAGGACTAGCCGAAACACTAAGTCCCACAATGTGATAGGTGGCAAGTCTATCGCTAATCGAACACCTATTCAATCCCAAGCAAAATTTTTTGTTAAAAAAAAATTGAAAAAAGCATATTTTTTTCCCCACCCGATACCTTATGAAGTCAAGTTCAACAACTGGACCACTAGACCACAGAGCCGATATGTTTTAACATAGCGATAATGTTTTATTTCAAAATTTGGACCATACTTTTAATGCCTATTTGCTAAAATGTAATAATTTGACATGTAATATTTCGTTGTCACTCACGATTAAATTAAACTTGTAATGCGTTATTACAGTAACATCATAAACGCGACATGATTGATGTTCAAGACAATATGTTAATATATTAAACGTGATTTACGCTGATACTATGTACATTTTGATAATTATAACAATGATTTCATTACAATACAATTTAATTTGCTTCTTTCAGTTCAACACTTCTTAAACTAAAGCGATTATCTTCTCCACAAAAAGGAGTACGTTTGATTTGTCTCCATCCTTCCAAATTTTACCACAAGATATTTTTTACAGACCATCTGTAAAATTCATGTATTAGGAGTTACTCTTAAAATCAATTTTGTTAACTTTCTCTAATGCAGAACCAACCAAAAATTTGGGAGAGAAACTTGGAATGTTACTTAATAACCATAGGACCGAGACAATATCTTGCATTGTACCAAGCACAGGCCCAACTACGGAATGTTGTTTACACCTATAGCCTTGATATGACATCTGTTAACTTGCTTCCTAGGGCTCAATTATCAGATGTGCAGAACAACTTATTGGAAACTCAAAACTCTGTGACTAGATTAATTAGTAATATGAAATGTTGTGTTGGTTAAACTACGAAAAATGTGCACTGGCTATCCATAACTTGACCATACCTCCTCGATTTGTGTCTTGGCTCGGGACTTAAACCCGAACTGTAAAAAAGAGATTTGTAGATCCATTTAGTTCGTGTTGCAAATAACTGGAATTCTATGCCAAAATTATTTCAGAACCATAGCATTATTTTTTTATTAACATTAAGTATTGAAATCAGGAATGAAGTATTATTAGATTAGAAGCCTAAAGCAATACTGAGTGCAACTTCACCTTACACTTTATTTATATAGTTTCTCTAACACTAAAATAAATAAATGAATGAATAGCCAAACCTACATCGTTATTAAAAAAAAGGATTTTTTCATTTTATACATCTGGTAAGACTGATCATTGATGGGTAGAAATTACCTAATTTAGAATTAAAGTTTTTAATTCAATGGTAAATTTTTGCATTGTTTATTTTTAAACAATTACGAATGTATTCATCATTAGCCCCTCTTTGCTCCTTCTTCTATTCCAGACCTTAACTGCAGTAACTTTAGTCCAGTGCTTTTGGAAGTATTGTTTGGAAGTAATGTAAAGTTTGGAAGTACAATTTGATTGGAAGTAATGTTTATAAAATATTGATTTATTAATAGGGATAGGATATGTGCTCGGTTGGCGATAGGCTTGCCAGCTATCACATTGTGGGACTTAGTATCTTCGGCTAGTCGTGGGTGCCCTGGTCGTGCCTCAGCCTATTTCTTGGGAGATATGGGCGTAAAGATACTTTTTTTGATTTTTTAATAAAATTAGCTCATAAAAGCTATAAATGTGTGGTATTTGTTAACATCACTTACATTACACAAATAACTGGTGACATTACATGAGTTCAATTAAGTACATACGAAAACTTAAGATAGTAAACATTTCTATGAGTAACATTTTACTAAGTCAAAAAATAACTTAAAAAAGTATCTTCACGCCCATATGTATCCCCGAAGAGGTAGGCAGAGGTACAACCAAGGCACCCACGACTAGCCGAAGACACTAAGTCCCACAATGTGATAGGTGGCAAGCCTATCGCCAACCGGGCACATTTCCAATCCCGACCAACATTTTTTTATTAGAAAATTGGAAAAATCCAATTTTCTTAAAAACTTGACAATAAAATTGGAGATTATCATTTATCAGACGTAATACAGAATTTTAGAATTTAAAACTAAAACAATGAGCGAGAAAAATAAGAAAGAATATCATTAAGTTACTTTAAAATCATACAATTTGCTAAATCATGTTGTAGATATTGTTTCCATAAATGTAAGGTAATTGTAAAGGCTAGAATAAAATCATACCTTTGGTAAAAATGTATAGATTCGTATTTGTGTCAAAACTCCCTCAACGCAACGAGGTAAAATAATTTTCACTTCGAAAATCGAAGTGAAAATACCCGATGATTTGCACAAAACAAAACGCCATGGAAAATATTCTATGCGGCAAATAAGTCGGGAAACCACTGAAGTGCACTGATCCCTCTCTTCATATCTTTATGTCCTTGTGTTTGTATCTGTGAATTTTAAATTTAAGTGATCACTAGCCGATTCGACTTTCGTATCGCTTAACAATACCAAGAGTTTGTATATGGGAAAATTTGTTGTCGTTTTTCCTATTTTCTCTGCAATTTTCCCAGTTTTTCTCTTCATAAGGACCGTCTTCTAACAATAAACAACGCAACAAAGAAAGAATTAGCTAAATTGGTCCATCCGTTAAAGCGTGATACGATATTCGTGCGAAATAGGGATTTATCTTTATATATAACTAGCCAAACTGGCTTACTTCATATTGCTAGCCTTGCTACGAACAGTTTGTATAGGAAAGATTTTTTTTCCCATTTTTTCCGGTTTTTCTCTTCATAGGGACCTTATCCTAATAATAGCCAACACGAAAAAAGAATTAGCAAAATCAGTCCACCCGTTCAAGCGTGATGTTTTGACCACCAAAATAGGGATTCATTATTATATAATACTAGCAGACTTGGCCCCGCATTGCTGTGACTAAAGTTTTTGTTATATTAAAACAATTCTGAGAACATAAATAGAGATCAAAGCTGTGCTATCTCTGAAGTAGGAGCAAGCTGTACACGGTGTGCAAATTTAATTAAAATCGGATAAGTGGGTTAGGATTCAATCGCGGAGAAACAACGTGACGCGTAATTTATATATCTGGATAAAGATTTGAGTATATAACACGTTCTATTAAAACTGGACTCTTATAAATCATACTTTATTACGCATGCTTATCTCAGCATTATATAAGAAGTTCCGCTCAGTATTTTATCTCGATGTAGATTAAAAATCTCAACACAAGAGTTAGACAATACAGAATAAACCCGAAATAACGACGGAGCCATCTGACAAACTCGCGAACGTTTTACAGTCGGCTATAAAAACAATCGCGCAGAACAATGGATCCGATAGTCACTTTTATTGCCAACGTATATTATGCAATAATTCAAGCGTAGAATGCAAGTGGAACTCCGCAACTTCTGGTGAGCTGTCGAAGTTTTAAACCCAGCGCTTCGTTGAATATATGGCGACGTAAAACCGAGTTATGTAATTCTGTGGGCGATTCTAAAATGTTTGAGGATAAAATAAATATCTGGTTGTGCTATTTCAGTAATGTTATTTTTTGGAGTTGCATTCGCTAGATAAATCGCTGTATTAGTTACGTACAAATATGTTTATCTCTATTTTATTCTCTAATAAACATAACATTTTTGTAACTGACTAGCCGACTAACGGCCAATATTAATAATCAATCCTAATCCAAAACTTGCTGTCCAAGATTGATATTTTGATCCATTTTTAGGTTATCGCTTGCCAATAACATATCTGTGGACAGGATAAATATGGCAATTAGGTATGGGATAGGCCGGCGGATACGCAGCTATCTGGATTGCTTGAAATCCATCTTAAGACATATATTATTAACATTGGCCGTAAGCGAACTTCATATTACTTGATCTGTAATCACTAGCAGTATGTATGGATTAAAGCAATGTTTTTCCCATTTCCCTGCAATTATCGCGGTTTTTCTTTAAAAAAAAACTTTCTCCTTTTGATAACTTTTGAAATTGAAAATTGATAGCTACCCTACGCTCCAGACTTAGGCAGAGAGGCAATAGGCCTGCTTGCTAGGGATTTTATTTTGCCGTTTTTCTCCTAACATATTATAATGCTTCTTAAAAATACAAATAAATTGCTATGATCCAAATATTAAAATATGTATACATATTTCATTTCTGTAAATATTAATTAAATATTTGCATACCAAAATGAGATAAAATACTTATGTTAGTATACTTAAAATAGTCTCCGAAACCAGCGTGTTTGTATGAAAAGGGTTATGAATGTGAAGGAAGCAAGACAGGTTTGTCAGGATCGTGAGGTCTGGCACTCGATACTCTCTGCCTACCCCGTAAGGGACTTGGCGTGAAGAAATAAATCAATTTCAATTCCATTCATTCAATTTCATAATTTCATTTCATTTTCTTGCTAATAGTGAAACAGTGAGATTTATGCTGTCTTTTTTTTGAAATAATTAATATGTTGCTGACCGCAAGGTTTTTTTTTAATATCACCTGACTATACCGCTATGTCTTTATTTCACGTACTGGTCCTTTTGATTGCAAAGGACACGTGACCCTACCTAAGAATAATAACAATGTATATAATTTTATTACAATTCATTGATAGTTATATAATACATAGGAAGTTAAAAAGTGGGGTTTATTTATAAACGCAAAATTAATATTTTACGTCTATAAATAATTTTGTACAATAATAATTTGAAGGAAAGAATTTTTGCTTTTCCGCTTTATAATCTAGACATAACATCATATCTAGATTATAAAGCGGAAAAGCAAAACTTTAGAATCGATAACTATCTTCCATAACCAGGATTGCAGAAGTTGAAAACAACAGCGAACAAACAAGTGATGTAATTTCATATCGTATACTGACTGCTCACGTAGGAAGGCCATTTAATTAATAACGTTGAAACGTTAGACGTTTGAGCAGAAGAGTTTATAATTAAATATGACTTTAAAGCAAAAAATATGCAAATATTAAATCAATGGTATATTACGTTTATGAAGTGATAGGACTCCCTATGACATTTATGGCTAGGCTCACAAAACAGCTACGTGCTGAACAACCTATTGCATTAAGTGAATGCATAAATAGGGCAGAAATAACAAATCAAACTAACAGTATCTATTCAGTATTTTCTGCGGAACTATTCAGTATCATTTTGGTGATGATCATTGGGAAAAGTGTACAATAAAGAGTTGTCAAGTTATGTACTTTGTATTTCCTATCGCCATTGTATTTCTGTTAGTCACAGCTATTTGATGCACACTTTATTCAGTGATCATTACTAAAAAGATACGGAATCAGCCCCTAACTGAAAACTCGAAAAAAGCTAAATCATCTATGTTTAGATATTTCGAGTAATTTCTATTAAAAAGTGGTAGGTATAAGCACAGTACAAGAAGATAGATGTGAAAAGATAACCATAAAAGTGCAAGTATGATGAGAGAACTTGAAAAGAAACATTACGAAAGAAAGGAATTAGACGACGATTTTTTTATGATATTGTAAGGCAAACAAGCAGACGGATTTCTTGATGCAAAGAAATTCACGCCGCCTAGAGACACCAAAGGTGGTAATGGTCTCGCCTCGAGCAAAAGGAAGTTTAGCAGTTACCTTACCCTCCGAACCGGAATACGTCATGACGTTATGGCGGCAGGAATAGGTAAGGTGGTGGTACCAATCCGGACGAGTCGCTGCTAAACTCTACCACCTAGTCAGATGTCACGGTGTTAGTGACGGTAAGCCTATGCTTGCCTTTTAAGAGCTGCCTGGCAAGGAAGGCACATGGTCTATTCTACAAAGGAACCCGGACCAACACACACGATACTAAGAATTTTTACGTTTGAGATAATTTAATAGTATTATGTTTTCCATTACCAGGATTTCAGAAACAAACAGCTGATATATTTTAAACTGTACATTGACTGTTCACGTAGAAAGGCCATTATTGCGCTGGGACGTGATCCATTAAGGGAGTAAATAACAGGACATTTAAAATCCAGGGCTCGCGTTATGCATCCATTTGGAAAGTTTTCATGCAGATTATTGCTGCTCGATCTTGTGTACAAATGGGTTTTATTTACTGGCTATGATCAATCAAAATATACTTTCAACATATATAAATGGGTAAGCTGTCATGAGCAAATACGTTATATGTTTCAGTGACTTCATTTTATAAAATGTAATTTGCAATGAATAGCAAATTTATTAAGTTGTGTTTAACTCATAAAAAAAAATAATGAAGCTGGATATAAAACTAAATACAAGCTTAACGTTTTAATGTTCCTAAATATATATACTTCTAAGGGCCACTTGCACATTCCTGGTTATATAATATATCCTTATTTCGCGTGGTCATCGTACTATCACGCCCGAACGGATGGTTTTTCTCTGCTATTTTTTTGAACTGAAACTTCTTTAGAATCGTTGTGATTTCAAAACGGGTAAGAGACACAAATATATATTCATCTCATTCTTTTGTCGATTTACTGGAGTTACACTTTTATCGTGTGTGAATCACACACACACACACCTTTTTTTTAGTTTTGGTTATGTTCAGTACCGTCAGGAGGCGGTTCGTATGAAGAAAAAACTAGGAAAATTAGAAAGAAAATAGGATACCTAAACAATATTTAAATATTTTCTATGTACAAGACTGCTGGTATTTATGAATGTTAAGCGGTACGAAGTTCGCAAGGTCGGTTAGTCATGTTACATTTAATATAATATTAACTCATTATTACAATTATTAATGTTGGAATTGTAATATAAATTATATTGTGCGGTTTGGTGATCTATAAAAATAATAAAGTAAAGATTACAAATATAACAACTATATTAATTCCGCACATGAAAATGTCAGACTTATCGTGATGCATATTTTAAAAATTTAGATTTTCTTGTAGTTTCGTATGTGACATAAAAATCATCAAAAATTAATGCTAAGGCCTCAATTCAAAAACAAAAAAGGCTTTAAAGGGATATTGACTTCACATTTGAGTCAAATAGTAAAATACATCACCAACATATCTGAAATTTATTGATGGATATTTTTTTGAAATGCCGTGTGATTTTTTTATGTGACTATGCACGGATCTCCTGATCACGGATGGAAAGATTTTACCGTAGCCTATAAAGTATAAACTGTAGAAGTCTTCTAGCTACACTACCCTCGCCAACCGGGATGGAAATAAATCTTTGTGTCAGGAATAAATAAGGAGGTGGACCCCGGACAAGTTCAAGCATGGCATTCTTCTAGCAGTAGGTAGTCATAGTCGTAATGACACGTTTTAACATTTGCTCAATTGTTTTTGAAATTTGCTATTATTATTGCTATCACGCTCTGAAATAAAAGCGGATGCTAAAATCTACTCAGGAGATCAGGACCAACACAGGGATTATGTTTTAGTAATATTAAGAAACGTCTTCTTTGTATAGAATTATATTATCAGCAGACTAATAAACAATTCACTTTAATCTATGAATTTACTGCTTTCTCCAATTTTTACAACTTTTATTTCTCCAATCGCGCGGTATTTTGCATTACTGTTTTTGTACCACATCTGCAAGAAATTAAACCTGCGTTTTTTACATCGAACTCTTTAAATGGCGTTTATTGGTTTTACGTCGTTGAATAATTCTTATGTAATAAAAAAGAACATCATAGCCATTGCAGCGGTAACTAAACAAGTTATCTATGTAAATTAAAAAAAACAGACTTCAGAGAAGCGTGTTTGAAAGTAAAATGTTTACCATTGGATTAAACCTGTCGACTTGAAGAAAATAGCCCTGACAAACTAGATATTCTCTTGAAGCAATGAAAAATATATTTTATTCGAAGCCATTTCTCGTTCTAGTTTCGCATCGTCGATTCGATAGTTGGCTCTCGATAATAATAATCTGTTGTAAATCATCTTATAAGTGACTACTAGTCATTAATATTAATATAACAATTTTGAACTTAAACGGAAAGAGAACATTTGTAAGCAAAGCATATAAGGGATTGTAATTTGTAACAGACAACAGTAGCTTATAGATATCATATCTATGTTATAGACGCGTTGCTTTCCTGTAGTTGTGATGTTAAGCCTAACGTGCAAGGCAATCAGCCTATCAAATGCCCTACGCCCGTGTCTCCCAAATTCCATGTTGCAGCCTAGTAAAGGGCCTTTTATTAAGTACCGGATCGCAATGTTTGACAACGATCGACAGAGACGTGAAAACTGCAAGCTCTTGGACTGTATCTCATCGTACCATCTCTCTGCCAATCATAGATATTCCGCTGGGACAGTTTAAAATGGTTTTTGCAGCTTGATTTAAAGTTCGACGAAGTTAAAGTTCGTCGAAAATGTAGGTAAAATAACATAATGAATATAGTTTGTGTTTAAAAGTGTCAAGTGTCAAAGGTAGTTTGAAAATTACAGAACCACGAAAGGACAATGTTTTGGGAATCACTGCCTTACTCAATAGGCCTGAACATGACCTGGACAGTTAAAAATAAGAAGCCCACTTCACTCAGTGAACTCAAACCAACACGAGTTTATGTGGTACGTACGTACATAGAGATTTTAATGAATATCTTACAAATAACCAATCCATATAGCAATTCACAGATTAGTTTTTTGCAGATTGACATATTTGGATAAAAGCATTAATAGGTGTGTATGGTATATTATGATAACACGCTTTGCACGTCCCATTTATTTGAAATTTAATGACCGTGAGTTTCAGGCGCGAATGTTAACACTTGTACTCGTATTGAATGGTACGATTAGTGATGTAAATTATGGTTCTATCGACAGCGCACGTAGTTACATTCTAACTAAAGTGTATCTTGGGACTAGATAACTTTTGGCGCTTAAAATTATTTAGCTTTCTCACTCAGTACCCGAATTTCACAAATGTAACTAGATATTTGTAGACTTTAGTAGTCAACATTTAACAATGACGACGGTGACGATTTGATGACTGCCGTATAATGCATCGAATTATTTATAAGAAACAGTACAGTTTGCCATTACTTACATACATATCTTCACGCCAATTAACTTGAATGATCGGCAGTGAGTATTAAGTGTCTAATGCCTAATTACTATTTCCTAGACCACATAGTTGCCTCTTTCATTACTCTTGTTATACAAACACGTAGGATTCTGATGCTCTTGACACCAACCTCGGTTATCCGATTACTGGGACGATTTGTTCATTCAATATTTGTTAAGGTCTTCCAAAATATCTACAATGGTTATAACTGATATTTCAGTATCTGTATCTGTAAATGCGTTTACAATATAGCAAATAGATATGCACTAAAAACAAAAAAAAAATTAGTTCTCGCGAATAATTACAATTAAATGTTAATTACAATATTTGCGGTCATCTATTATGTTTAATACTTTATTTAGAGTTTAATTCAAGTAATGACGCTAAACAATAATTAATTCTGTAAAATCTAAACAATATTTACACAACTTCGGGCTTCTATCTACGCAACATTAAATCACATTTATTTACAACGTTGATTAAATAGAAAATGTCGATGTTTTGCGGAAAAACATACATCACTTAAAGCTCGTATTACAGTCACGTATTTTTGCCCATAAACGCATTGGGGCGGATTAATTTAATTATCTAATGGTTTGTTCTCGTATATATAACCTAATACAAATAAAAGGCTTTTAAAATTCGATACATAAAGACTATAGAGCTAATTTAGTATAGTGGAATTACGTCTATTAACGTTTTTATATTAAAAAACGTTAAATTTTTTGCATGTTTGTACAGTGAAAATAATCTAGAAATGTTTACACATGTTGGTCTGAGTCTCCTGCGTAAAAAAAGATCATCTGCCTATCAGTTAGTCACGACTGGTAATGGGCACAACATAACACTGAGTTCGTTCCGTTCCTCCAAAATGAACCGCCGCGTTATTTTTAAGATTATTTTCGTTTTAAATTGGCGGAATCATTTAAAATTTATATTTTAGTTATTCAAGTGAAAACCAAAACAGGGTAATAATTATGTAATAAAATTGTTTTATTTATTCTTTGTTACAATCTGTATTTCTATGCAATAAAGTACATTGAATTGAATGTGCGTACAGAATATTAATCAGATTCCGATTCGCTTGAGGAAGTGGTGTCTTCATCATCATCTTCGCTTACATGTATAATTATATTATTATCAATAACAGAATCAATCCTGATATCTCGGTCGAAATGTTCCACAATCAGATTTTTAGTCTTCTCAACAACCTTTGCCCAGTCATCTCTTGTGACTTTCCCGCAGACTTTTTTTAATAGGGTCATCATCTTTTTCGTGCTGATTGGCGGGGAAGTATTGTGGCGGGCGGCGTAACCTTTTATTTGAGCCCAGATTAGCTCAATCGCGTTATATTGGCAATGATACGGTGGAATTCTTAGAACGCAATGACCGTACTCCAGAGCCAGTTCATCGATTTCGTATCGCACATTTGCTACTTTATTTTCTTCAATTTTCACTGTTTGCTCCATTTTTCAATGTTTGTCCACGTTTAGGCATTATTATGCACCAAAAATCACAAAAACATAATCGAAGTCCGATTTAGCGCCGATGTCAGTTTGAAAAACAGAAACAGTAAATTAAACGAAAGCCGGGTAATCAAATAAAAACAGATCGAAAGCACTTGAAGAACGTGGTCTATGCGCACGAAACGACAACAGACGACTGTTTTAGCGTCACAAACTGGCGGCCCATAACGCCATTTGGGGTTACCGTTTTTAATCTACCTAAGTATAAAAATGCTAGTAACGCCATTTGGGGTTGGTATTCAACCTAAATATAAAAATGCTTCTTTCTTTCGCGCGTTCGGTTTTGTCGTAGTTTTATTTTTATATTGAATAAAAGTTATCTTATAGTCCATTATTTTCAAATTCTTAAAAAGAAAAACAAAACGTATAATTTTATAAAGTATAACTGTATAAGAACAGATTACGATACTATTATTGCCTGTTATTGTTAGCACAGCACTACAAATATAAAGCGCTGACTTAACCTTGTAATAGCGCAGTTTAGATTAAGAAAGATATTGCTTACCAAGTTATTTGACACCCAGTTTGGCACAATATTATAACATTAATTGATTATTGATATAATAATGTTGTTTTAATGCTCATCAATTGTTAAAACGGTAAACAACCAGCAATGATATTTTTATCGTAACTGCAATGCCATTACAAAGTTACGTCGTCAGTTTAATCGCGACGTGTCAGGAACGCATTCTCTGAACGGCCGTAGTTAATTAAAAAATGGTTAATGAGACACTAGTGGTAAAGGAATATTCCTTAGAAATCTACCGCTTTTATTCTGCCGCCATAATGTTACAGACATGTTCTAATCCGGAGAGTAGGGTAGCCGCAAGACTTGCACATTAGGCCTATTATCCTGTATACAGGACGTCGACGCACAAGTAACATCTATAGGAAAGGATTGTCTCCTACCGTCAGAGCAGTTAGGTGCTTATTCGATGATGACATGAAGTTCTTATGAAAAAAAAACTGTAATTGTAACGCCGCTGAAAAAGTTTTCACTTCAATTAAAAAATAACTCGTTAAACGCTTTTTTTTCAGAAATGAAAACTTGAACATCAACGTTGCGTATTTTTTCAATTTTGGAATGGTTAGGGAATAGTAATGTTGCACAAGTTGTTTTAATAATCATTATAAAATAATATTATTTATGTGCTAAAATAAAATATTATTCATTCTATGTAGTACAATAACATAAACAGTCGGTTCGATTTCCATAATTTAAACACTATTTATACACGAATTTTACAAGTACAAAGACAGCCGAGCCAATCACCATCCATGGATGCGCGTGGCACGCAGTAATACAAACACAAGCGCAAGCGCCCCGCGCCGCGTAAGCGTAACAGCAGACGCAGGCATAAATTTTCGAAGAGCGGTTGCAAGAGAGCCCTACGCGGCGCCGGCGGCGTTCCAGTGGTCTATACTCCTTCAGTCTTACGAATTGTCGATCAGTTCAGCTATCCTGTGGCGACTTTAACATTTTTTTTAACCTATCACACTCTCCGTCTTACGGATTTTGGATCAGGTCAAGTGTCCTGACTCTTGTTTAACATATTTTACTCATCACAGAAAGTGCACAACTTCGCTAAAGAAGTTTTCACTTTAATAAAATAAAATAGGGACACGTTTTGTAATATAAACACAACTAACTAGCATCTAAAAACAAAAAAAATGCATTAAATAACCATCAAACACATTGTTGGAGTAATAAAAGCACTTATGCCTGAGGTTGGAGTTTCTATTGTTCCCCCACGATCAATGACCATTACAAAAACATTGCGTATACCCGGTTTGAGCTAGAGAAAAGTTTTGGTGAACTTAAGTGCTATCGTGATGGCCAATTTCTTTGCATTGTTTGTAGAGAATGTAAAAGTTTTATCGGTAATTTGAAAGCAGCATAACTTTTTCTGACCGTCTCATTGGTTGAGGGCTTCACCCTCACAGACTATATTAACCATGAAGCTACGAGAGGTTATACTGTACTCCTAACAAAGCCCTGATGTCATTTCCTAATAGTGTTGACTAACTTTAATGTATTAACTTCTCTTTCTTAGACCCTCGTGAACTTAGCTTTCAAAACTCTTGAATATGTGTTTTTATATTAGGGTTTAAAATCGTTTGTACGTATCGATTGTACCAAATGTTTTTCCTTATTAGCTAAAGATTACTGATAACCAAGAACTTTGGACTCGGGCCCGATGCAAAGAAAATATTTTTTTATTGCTATGTGTTTCCAATCATTTAGACATTCATAAGGCCCACTATGTAGTCCGAGCATGCTCTGAGTGGAAATCCTAGTATATGTTCTTATTAAGGCATTTCAATTTAATATGACGTTTGCAGATCGAAAGAGGCCCTGGGCCATTATTTTAGACCCAGAGGTTCCTTTTTAGTGCATGCTAATGTGTGATTGAGTACAAACCCTAGTCTAGGTTTTTTCGAAGGTATTTCTTTCTATGATCGAGATACAATTCTCGAAAGTGTCACAAATTATCAAACAGGATTTTGAGCTCAAAAAGGCTTTGCGATATTTTCAATGCAAATAATGTTTGTATCATGGGTGTTAGTCAACGGTTCTGATACGTGTAAATGCTTAAACAGATACCAGAATATTTTTTTTATAAACCAGACCCGGAAATACAGACATTTATGTGTTCATCACGCAAATTCTTACCCCGTCGGGAATCGAACCCGAGCCTCGCAGTTAGTCGGTGGATTTAGGTGTGTACGCTAGCTACTCGAAAAAGGAGACGGTCGAATTCAATTAAACAAGAGATAAGGTGGAACATTTTAGAAGTTTAACTTGTGACGCGTTTATTAAACGCCCTCCGAGGAATATTTTAAAAGCCACAGACAAACTAATCTGACAACACTAAACACGTTTCCTATTTCTTTTACTGTCGTTGAATGATAATAGCAATAACTTGAAATTAGTCTAGTGGGTCTGCAACAAATTACCATAAATGCAGTTAGTTGCAAATATATTTTGCCACTTATTACAGTATTTTTCAGAATTCTCCATCCGAAGAGAAACTTTGTGAAGTATCTTAATAACAAAATTATTTCTCAGAGGATTCAGATTCGGCAAAAGCAATTTTAACTTTTATAATATTAAAAATATTTACTGAAGTAACATGATTTCTTGGTTTATATTTTGAATAATTGGTTTATTTTGATAACACAATTATGGAAAAGACTATTTTAAAAGCGTTTAACTCTTGGCAGTATACTATTTAATGTTAGGCTTATTGTGCAACCCACCCTCTACCGGCTAACCTACCCTCCGGACCTGAACATGATGTTGTCGGCACACCGGCGAGAATAGGAAAGGCAATGGATCCCTACTTGGACAAGTTGCTGCACAGAACACTGCTACTTGTCCAATGATTTAACCTATGCTTGTCTCTTAGAAGCTGCCAATTAGGAAGACAGTCTATTCCCTATATGTGGCCAGGACGAGTTTTTGTCGCTAAACCATTATCATGACTTAGTCCATTTTAGTACAATCGCTTTGAAATAGAAATAGAAAATATTTTTATTCATATTCACCTTACAAGAGGCACTTGTGACGAGTCTACTACTAAAAACCGAGAAGATCCGACAAGAAACTCAGCGGGCTGTCTTTTTTTCCTTATTCTGTACAATTTTATTAGTAATACATCACACGTATTACTAGTAAGAGATTGGTATGAGGAGCAATTAATCCCCCGCACTCTTATCCGACAGATATTTAGCAACGGTATAGTAACCTTTTTTATACAATTTCACTTTGGCACATTTTTTTAATTTATTTAATGGCAGTTCTTTCATATAACTTTAATTATTGTTGCCACCGTAATAAAGTGCACGAAATAAAAGTTTGCAAAGCTAAAGTCTGAACTTCTTAGCCTCAGATAACCAACGCGCTTTTATTAGGCAATGCGTATTTCTATTAAGAATTCAGTCTACTCTTTTGCCTTCCAAACACAAAAAAACTTTCATTTGAAATTATTACAATAAAAAATAATTCACATATAATAAAATTACAAACACAGTTTGAATGTTGGTAAACAAATTTATTTTTGTTAGCAATTTTTTTTAATGTATCTAAGTCTAGAAGCACAACTCTGTACACAACTGTACACAAGTATTTGAAACACAAAAAGACAGATATCGAACCAATATCAAATACACAAACCTTAATTAGCAATTATACAACTGATTTGAATTTAGAATGCTCGTAACTTTATCCCGATCACTGTTTAAAAAACCTATTAAACATGAAATTTTTACGATATTAGATTTCATATTAAGTATAGATATAATGGAAGAGTTTCATATAAGCATTTCAAAGCTATATCGTTCAAGATATCAATCCTTGAAGTAAGAGCGCGGAGCCATTTCAGATATCACAATCTACATCACAATAAAACTGGCAAAAGGTCGTATTATTTGATGTAGCATTCGTCTTTACGTATATGAGAACGCTGCATGTTGTTCTCAACGGGATTTAACGGAATGAATGCAGGTTTAAAGGAGATTTACACAAACCATTTGTTTTGCAAATGAACTAGCGTTTTGAAATTGCAAAGCCTTACCATAGCTGTTTAAAATATCTTGTTAAATTTGGCCTAAATAAGCGAGTAAGATTTGCAGCTTAATTTGGATAATAATTGCGTAGTATAATTGCAAAAATCGTCTTCGATTTTACTATTATGCTTGTTATTTTCTTCAAGTTCAACAAAATAAAAATAGAAAAATGTGTATTTTCAAATTTCTTATGAAAATTGCGTGGATTGGATATGTGTCCCATTAACGATAGGCTATAACCTATCACATTGTGGGTATCTTCGGCTAGTCAAAGTCTTGGATACCTTGGCCTCTCCCTTCCTCTTCATGGACATGGGCGTGAAGACATTTGTTATTTTCTTCAACTTCCCTAAGAATCTATCATCAGATCTACACTCGGTCCTAACTGGATTCCTTCGAAAGTACGCTTTTTCAAAAAAAATATAACAATGGAGAAATCGATTAACACACATAAATAATTTAAGAGCCGAATATACAAATTTCTGTCTCTTCGATATTGCTATAAACTTGAACATATCATCCCGTAATAGTACCTAATATTATAACCTACTTTGGTTATATTAAACACTGAGCTATCACACTGATTCGAAAAGAAAAGATTATTCAGGGAGGTTATTTAAGATTGGTCTTGCCTGAACTACTGTTGACTGACCATCACCACCGATTTGTTGTGTTCCTGTTCGGCGGGAAAGGTAGTCATGTAGTTTATTTGTCGACACTTTTAAACATAGGTGGGAACCTCTAGTTCATGAGACTCTGCTATCTTTTGATGGCTGGGTTTGGCGAGGATTATAGCACGGTAATATTATCTATACAGTATTGTAACTCGGCCGTGTCTTTGAAATAAGTGCCTACAGAAGCGCGGTACGTAAGTATGAGATAGGGCTGTCTCTGTCGCCTACCAACAGAGTTACCTACCAATGTAGTTTTGAGATTGTAAATTTATTACTTTTATTTATTAGCACAGATAAGTAACAATTTAAAATATTAATATGATTACTAAAATACTTTGTGAGTTGAATTGAAAGTGTGCAATAAAAATGCAAGTGGTTTTTTTGATTGACAGATTTAATTAAAAAACCATGATTATGTATGTGACTTTATTACAAATTGGTGTTATAAATTTGCGACCGAAAAATATTTGTGCCTTAACTGAGATGTAGGTACGAAATGTTTTGTTATTATATTTGAGTGTATAAAAAATCCGCATTCGAATATAAAGTGTGATGTAAAATTGTTTTGGGAAACATTGACAAGGAGGAGAAAAAGGAACATATTTTCTTGATTATAGATACCTGAAGCTACTTTACAATTTATATGTTTAGTTTTAAGTGAAGTTCGGAATATAGCCTCCATTTTGTCTATGTATTTCACGACATCATCGCTGGGTACAATTTAAAAGTTTGCGAAGTATTCTTACTATAGTCCCGGTACCTTAAATAATAAAAATAATCTATAATTTAAAAAAGCTATCTCTGGGTGCGTTATTGAGGAATTCGAGGAATTCATGTAACCAAAAACAGTACAATATATTCTATTTGTCATGTTAATTAGCTACTTGTGCTTATTTCGAGTAAAAATTCCCGCAGTTACTGATTGAAAACCAACACACCGTCCGTTCGTCACTGCGGCACACTCACTATTGTAGCATGCCGCGTGCATGCCCTGATCCGAACGCGTAGGTATAGCTCGCGCGCCGTCTTTTTATATGAAGTTAGAATACTGTATAGATAATATTACTGTGATTATAGTACACCCCCTGCCCCCGCCGATTAACCAAGAGGCTCGAACATAGATTTCTGTATTTCCAGGAGTACAAGTTTATTAAGCACTCCCGCAATACTATCTAAGTATTTCTAAGTATTGGTATTGTTGTCTAACACCCATTATACAAGCATATAATTTTCTTAATTTGGGGTTTGATCAATTTGAGTTATTTATTTATGATTTCCTTAGTCACCATAATTTGTTATCATTTGATATCCAACTGCGATGTTAATCTCAATATTATTGACTATTGAATCGTAAAAGAAGTGGTAAACGGATATTTCGAAGAAATTAATTAGCTAATATTATTTCAGAAAAAGATATATTTATTAATTTATTTTGGTATCAGTATTCACATTCCATCAGGTAACCCACTTGCTCCATTGCCTCCTCTTGTATAAAAAAAAAACTATTTAGGATCGTTGATTATCCATAACATAAGCATTTTATTTGTTGACTTTGAGGTTAGATATAATTTGTGTAACTTGTCCACAGATATTCGTAGTTTTATTAACACTAAACGTAAAGTCAACGTAACGGTAACGACAAAATAATGATAATTTAGAAGCAAACAGTCGCTACTTAAAACATACCCGCAATTTTATCCCTTGCAGCAACATTTTAACTTAATAATATCTAGGAAAAACTTTAGCACACACTCCAGAAAACAGGGACAGAAATTCTTTTCATGACATTCGCGGAATATCTTCCTTTAAATATTTGCATACAAATGGTGCTCTGAGATTCATAATAAAAATTTACGGAATTCCTGAATGTTAAACACAAAGAACTTGGAACTGCAGAGGCTATCATAAATCATCCAACTTTCATATAAAAACCCAACTGACCTTCCTTGGCTCTGAGGGTCAGTCACCAAGGTCTACGTATCGTATTATAATGAAACGCCAAAAAACTACTACATACATACTACTACTATAGTTTAAATAATAGCATAAACATACAGAATAAGCTCTCTTCAACAAAACTGCAAACTATTTAACTGGTAAAATTCGATGAATTAGACATTCATACAATAAATCTAAATAAAATGACTTAATTTGCAATTTTCCGCTAAAAATGGTATACGTTATATGGCGTGGCAAAACAGGAAAAATAGTGCGCTATGCATGAATTGGACTAACCGGAAGCCAAAAACCTCCAAATATATCCAGCTCCACAAAGCACACACCACTAAACTGTTTTATTAGCACCAACAATACACACACTACTAAAACTCAACGTACGTTTCGCTTCGTAACCGAAGCGTCACCAGGAGAATTCAACAGCACTCCATGAAGGTCGAGCAGATACTAATGTGCAGATATGAATGTCTAAATAGTTCTACATTTTTCAAGTTCGTAGACTGATCTTGCGAGCAATCTTCTTCTATTAATTGTAGTATTACGTCTCTAACATTATATTTTTACATTTTTTTTATGATATTAGAAGGCAAACAAGAAGACGGATTTCCTGATGTTAAGAAATTCACGCCGCCTAGAGACACCAAAGGTGGTAATGGTGCGCTGCTGCTGTAATGGACACCAAAGGTGGTAATGCTGCTCGTAAAAGGCGAGCCTATGCTCGCCTTTTACGAGCTGCCTGGCAAGGAAGACAGATGGTCTATTCTACAAAGGAGCCCGGACCAACACGGCGATTATAGAAGTAGAGGCGATCTAGAAAGCGTCTCGCTTAAGGTAATCACGGTCGCTTAGTATAAAATGCAAAACCATAGCGCTTGTAGTTGTGTTTATAACCTTTCAGAAAATAGTAAGCACTTTTATTGACGGTCCTTAAGTCGTATTGTTTCAAAACGCCAGCGCCACTAACTTGTTTCGCAGTGTAAGTACTAGACAAAAACTGTCTAGAAATATTATATAATAATATACGAGTAGTAAGCCTTTATTTTTCCTCATCCTTAAGTTCACATTACAACTGTTATTATTATAATAATAAATTTCAAATTTTGTTAGCGATTTACTTATTTACTAATGTTAGTATTTGTTAGTTATTCGGGAAGGAGGTCTTCACCCAAAGAGGGGTTCTTTGGGTGAAGACCTCCTCCAGGCCTTTCCAAACGTCTCTGTCTTCACTGATAGTTATCCAGTTTTTTCCTGCTATGTCACTCGGTCGTCTGCCCATCTCCTCTTCAGTCTGCCTACTCTTCTCTTCCCTGTAGGACCTCGCCATGTCATGGTTTGAATTTTCCATCTGTTGTCTGTGAGCCGTGATACGTGGCCAGCCCATTGCCATTTCAGTTTCAGCGCTTGTGTGAGAGCATTTGTTAATTTTGTCGTTTGTCTGATAAATTCACTTCTGATTTTGTGTATTTTCTTTACGTTTAAGATACTCCCCTCCATGGCTCTTTGTGTTGTTATTATCTTTTGGTTAGTTCTTTCTGTAAATATCCAAGATTGGCAGCCATACAGTAGACATGGTAGTATACAAGTGCCTATTACAATTTTTTTCAGGTTGATTGAGTAATCGCTTTTTAAGATTTCTCTGAATGTCCAGAATTTTTTCCACGCAAAATTTTTTCTTCTCTCAATTTCTTCCTCGTTGTATGTTTTACTAAATGATATCTGTTTCCCTAAATAAATGTAGCTGTCGACATATTCTAAATCCTTTTCATTTATATTGATAGGTGTGCTGTTGGTCATTATTTTGGTTTTTGTGGCATTCAATTCAAGTCCTATTTTTGAGCTTTCTCTGACGAGTGCGCTGACCATATCTTGAAGTTCTTTCGCTGATTCAGATATAACAACTATGTCGTCATACAGAAAGGTACCTAGAACTAATGCACGCGCTAGAAAAAATTTAACTGAGATGTATTAGGTCTAGCGGAAGAAATATTATATGTGAGGGACAATTTTAGTACAAAAGTTCAATAATACAGTGGGTAATTACAAGTAAGACTCGCCCTTGAAATGTTCTGTAGTAGCAGGCATAGATTAGGGATTTATTTGGAATGTGGTCGTTGTTTAATATTGTTTGACTAGAAGTCAAAAAAATATTTTTTTACCAGCAAAAATATTTTTATGCCCACTGGGCAGCAATTGGAAAATTTCCTCTCCTCTCTGCTCTCAGTTTTTGTTTGATTTTGACGTTTTTGTGCTGTGTATTCTGGTGTAGTTGTGGTGTAATACAATCCAAGTCGCAAAGCAAAAGAAACAAGAAATGGCATAAAAATAACCGAGCGTTGGGAGATATTTTTTAAAAACGGTTTTAACTCGATATCTCGAAAACCATGACACTTTTGAAGAGGTCATATTTATTTTACTAGTAAGGCATCAGTCGAGCTAGCCACAGTTAAAGGGTTATCCATTAATTACTGGACACCCTGTATATACTTCTCAGGTTTCAACTGGTCTTAATACTTTGAGAACAACATCGACATGGATGAGCAGTCGGACATGCCGAATCTATAAAGGTTCCGTTTTAGCCATTCGCCTACGGAACACTAAAAAGTATCTAGAAATTTTTGCACAAGAGTAAAATAAAAACTATGAACAGAGTATTTCAAAACAACTATTTCTTTGCTTCAGACCCTCAGCCATAGACGCATTACCGCGCCCTACTCACTTCAAGACCTAAGTGTGTTTTGAGCACCCAGTTTTCAAAGCATTCAAGATTTAAGCCTCTCTGCTTCTTTTAAAGTAATTTTATATACCTTGTATACACATGGTAGAAGCGTTCTTAAATGTGTTTTATTAGTATAAGATTTTAGTTTTAGGTATAACGTTTAATTTTTAAACTGTTTCGTTTTTTTCTCGTGTTTGCCCGGATTTCTTGCCAAGCTCATATGAGAAAGCCAAGCAGCTCGTAAGGTATGAGCATGGGTTATATAAATCATTGCTAACAAGACCACTGATGTCAGAGTGCCTGCTGCAAGTTGTCCAGGTAGTGATCCACCACCTTATCTATTAATGACAGTATCATGTTCCGTACCGAAGAGCCGGGTAGCCTGTAGACTTGGCCTAACAACTCGACCAGAAGACATCACAGCAACGCACCTGCAACATCTATGGTGTATATAGGCCACGGTTTTTCTTAACATCAGAAGAGCAGTGTGCTTGTACCTTATGTTATCACTTCACACGTGTGCATGTGCTTTATATGTTTTTTTTATGATGTTAGAAGGCAAAGAAGCAGACGGATTTCCTGATGGTAAGAAATTCACGCCGCCTAGAGACACCAAAGGTGGTAATGGTTCGTTACCAACCTGAGGCCGGGATGTTAGGCCTCGAGCAAAAGTAAGTTTACCGGCTATCTTACCCTCCAAACCGGAACACGTCATGAGGTTATGGCAGCAGGAATAGGTAAGGCCACTGCCTTACCAAAGTTAGTGACGGTAAGCCTATGCTTGCCTTTTACGACCTGCCTGGCAGGAAGGCAGATGTTCTATTCTGCAAGGGAGTCCGGACCAACACAGGGAAAGCGTATGAATAATTGACTGTATTTTTGCGTTGTGGTGGAGCATGCACATTTAACGTATGCGCTTCGGATTTACAATTTTACTCTTTATACTTTTATTTTTAAATTGGCTGACCTAATCTAAATTTAGGCGAAATTATTAATTTTGTAATAACAACTATATATTTAAAATACATTCGGATTTCCGAAGCTTGATGAATATAGCCAAAACGCATAAGTTTAATAGTGCTACTGTATGTGCGGTGTTCGTGTTTGTGTATATGTTTGTATGCATGCTTGCGTATGTGTATATTTGTGTGGGAGTGTTTGTGCGTGTTTGTGCGTGCGCGTGTGAAAGTGTTTGTGTTTGTGATTCTTCTCCTGACAAAAACTAACAAAAAAATAATTAGTACAACGTGTCTATCCGTTCAGAGGTGATGCAATGACCATGCGAAATGAGGATACATTTATATATATAGACTAACCGACCCGGCTAACTTCGTATCACTTAACATTAACAGCTACTAACAGTTGGTGTTGATAAAAGCATTGTTTTTGTCGAAACAATTTATTCACAACACTAGTACTTCCAAATTTTTAAACTCTCTTAGAGTTTAAGTTTTAGCCCTGATGATGCTGTATAAGCGAAACCGGTAGGCTACTAATTACAAAGTAATAAATTATAAGTGATAAGTAAAACAGTACAAGTGTTTCTTTCTTTAAAAATATGAATTTTTGGAAATTTTAGCAAGCGCCGACGATGGAAAATATCAAATATACTAGTAGTTTCCACAATATACTTTTTTATTTTTGTAGTTTAGCCAACCGGTTTCACTATTCAAGCATCATCAGGGCATAAAATTGCTTGAATAGCGAAACCGGTTGGCTAAACTATAAAAAATGTACTGTGGAAAGTACAAGTGTTGTGAATAAAATACCGATGATAAGAAGTATAGAAACTATTGTTTTTGTAATTTTCTCTGCAATTTTCCGGTTTCTCTTTTCCTTCTCTAAACTATGAATGAGATAACAAATCCATGGTTAATCCGTTCAGGTGTGATGCGATGACCATGCAAAATAGAATCCCTATTTATTTATTTTATACATGTAAGATAGATTATAAAATTATAGTGTAAATAAAAGTATACGAGTATATTTTTCGTATAGTTTAAACAACTATTATAAATTACTGCAAACAATTACATAGGTATATATTACAGCTTCATATCCTCTAAACTTACAGTACGTTATAATTTGAAAAATTATATGAGGTAACATTTACATATATCAAGAGCTAGAAAAATTGCATTTTTAGTTTTGAACACACGCTTCCCTTTACTACATTTTTAAATGTACTTTTATTTAAATAGTAACGAGGAAAAAGGTAAAAAGATCGGAAAACTGTTTTCCCACTCAAGCGTAGGTAATAACGCTTATTACTAATGTAGTGAATTTCCAACTGCGTTAAAATAAAAGTTTATTAGGTGGTAGAGTGTTTCTATCACTTGCCCGGAATTTAAGTACCTATCACCTACTACCGTTTTTTTGCCGCCCTAACGTCGGTGTTCGCTCTTTTCATAATATTTTTAAGAAACTTTTATTTAACTTCTTAGGTATGTATACGAAAGTATGTACTGGATGTTATGTAAAGGAATGTAGGTACTTTAGAACATAGTTAATACCAGTTTTTAAAGGTCGGATTGAACTGAAACTTCACACACTAGTAAATGGCCAGGGACTTTTTTATTTTTATTATAAAGTTGAAAATACAAGTTTTCCATTTTTTTTTGTTGACCGACCCGGGTTCGATCACGGGACCTCATGAAGATGCCGTGGCATCGAACTTGACTTCTTTCGGGGCATCGGACAGCTAGACCACAGAGACGATAAAGATTAAACGAGAAATTAAAACAAAATAAGACGCTTTTATAATTGGCTAATCTAAAAGAGGGTTATACTTTTCTATTAGTCAAAAAACATAGAGTTATTAAGAAAAAAACATTATAAATATCTTATTAAATCTGTACTAATATTATAAAGAGGAAAGGTTTGATTTTTCGTTTGTTTGTTTGAAATGAATAGGCTCCAAAACTACTGGAGCGATTTCAAAAATTCTTTCACCTTTAGAATGTTACATTATCCCTGAGTGACATAGGCTTTGTTTCATCAAAACCAGTGCTGTAGAAGCCAAGTTACGCAGGCGAAGCTACATGAAACTGTTAGTAATTTATAAAAAGACATTAGAAACAGTAAATTTATCATAAAATAACAAATACCTCTCACATTTTTACATTGAAATTTTATTACCTTAATCAATCTTTTTGTTTAAACGAACAGAGAGTTATAGTCTACTTTTAAGTTCAGGTAGATATTAACGCGTCTTTTCTAGTTTTTTTACACTAGTATCGATCATAAAATAAGACAATCTCCCTTCTCTTTTACTCTTCCGCTGCCATAATGACTACGTCACATAAGAAGTCGTATACGGACGATAGACTTGCACGTTAGGCCTAGCATACCGGTAACAGGACAGCGATACACCTCTAACATCGATGTTGTCTAAAGGTTCTCTTACCATCAGGTGGGCGATTACCTGTCTAATCACATAAACAAATGTATATTGTTGTCACTTTGAGGAAATAACAACGATCTCAAACTATAAATCCCCAACATTCAAAATATCATTTTAGGATTTTACGCCCATTTCATATTCCAAATTCCAAGATATATTGTAACCCAAATATGCTATCGCGCTGCAACTATACTGGAGCCAAAAATATTTTATAACATTGAACATGTATTTTGGAAGTTGCTCAATTTGTACTAGGATAAAATGTTCCTATTTACGTCTACTATATTCGATAAAACGCTATGCAAATGTGCTAATCAGTGTCTTGCAGTAAAGGAGGATATATCTTATTTTTTGTTTTATTTTATTTTCATGATATTGGAAGGCAAACAAGCAGATGGATTTCCTGATGGTAAGAAATTTACACCACTTAGAGACACCAAAGGTGGTAATGATGCGTTGCCAAACTGATGCCGGGGTGTTAGGCTTCGAGCAAAAGTAAGTTAACTGACTACCTTATCCTCCGAACCGCAACACGTCAATGGCAAGAACTGACGTTATGGCGGCAGGAATAGGTAAGGGGGTGGTACCAATTCAGACGAGTCGCTGCGAAACTCTACCACCTAGACAGATGTCGCGGTGTTTGTGACGGTAAGCCTATGCTCGCCTTTTACGAGCTGCCTGGCAGGAAGGCAAATAGTCTTTTCTGCAAAGGAACGCGGACCAACACGGGGATTATATTTGTTTCAATACTTATAGGTATATTTCTCAATGAGGCTATTTTTTTTGGTTAACCCCGCTGTTTTTTACAACTTCACCGGACTTTGCGCACAAAATTTGCGAGCAGCAAGCAGATTGCTCAGTCCGAGATATCAATAAGGGCAGAAGAATGCAAGCACAGCGTTCTACTTCCTCTGATGTTTCTTTTTCGGAGAGTTTAGCTTCGAAGCTT
>NJDC01002793.1:343278-353420 GCA_002245475.1 Calephelis virginiensis | reverse complement strand
CACACACACACACACACACACACACACACACACACACACACGCACGCACGCACGCACGCACGCACGCAGAGAGGGGAAGGGAGAATACACTTATAGGATCGCTCTTTGTCCGTCGGGGGTCATAATGAATGAACTAATCGTAATTGGCCCTAATTAGCTGCTGTCTCACTAAAATCGCGTTTGTTCAGTAATGTTTCAGTTCACTATATGCTAGATACAATTTACCTGTCCGGTGTCTAATACTAATTCATTGTGTAGAAGCAGAGAGGATAATAAGGAGATAGGACAGAATGCTACAAAGATTTAGTTATGTTTTATCAAACAGGTTATAAATAGAAACAAACTTACGAAAATTAGCTGACATGTCTCGAAGAACCTTTAAGGAATTAGCATGAGTATATCAAATTAAAGGCAGGGTCTGTTTGTGTTGTTTCTCAGAAGAAATACTTAATTACAAAATAAGGGACTTTTCAAGTCAAAACTTCCTACCTTGAGTAAATAATTAAATATGATAATTAGCTATGTTGTCATTTAAGAACAGAATTAAGAAACGCAGGGAGAGGGTGAGGTGAGCTAATTGATTTCTTAAAGTTTAAGGATGTGCCTTCTGAGTTAATAATTGCTGTATTTATTGCAATTGATGAAGAAGTTTTTAGTCATATTCCCCCGTGTGTTTCGGATTTACATTATAGATTAGACTACCTTTTCTGACTGGCAGCTTTTTCTGGCGGCGAGAAGAGGATAATTTCCAACAAACCACTGATGATAAGGTGTTATGCAACAACTGAGATCTTACGACCAATCTCCAAACTTTTGAGAAATATAACACAAACACTATGAAGGTTTCTGTAAAGCAGATTTATGCTGGAAGATATAAATTGAGTATGAGGCTATGTACACATTGAGAAAGTGTTATCTATACTTATAAATTAACATGTTCCAACTAACTGATTCATCATTACCGAGCAAAAACTGTTAAAGCTACAGCCAGGGTGTTTTGTGAGTAGGGTAGTTTTTTGAGTAAACACCCACAAAGGGTGGAATTTTGGAAACTCTACCCCTAAGGGGGTGAAATAAGGGTTGAAAGATTGTATGAAAGTCCTTTTTAATGGACTATTGGTTAAAAATCAATAAATACGTTTAAAAGGAATATATTATACATACAGTTTTTCATTCATCTCCAGTTCAGTAAATATATTTACTGCCACGAAGTTAGCCGCGGGTAACAGTTACTATTCTAATAATAAAGCTTTATAAACTTACAGAGCAACAGCAAAAATTAAAATCAAATGATTGGATCGCAAACAACAACAATCAGAAACTATCAAAGGTGATTGGACAGAGGTTCTTAACGTGCATCTTCGACTAATTATAGATTTACACTGACTGAAGTTGTTGAGCCCATATATCGGATCCCAGTAATTGCTATTTATGTAACCACTAAGTAGGCATTTACAAAAACACAGCTGAACCAAATGTGTGGTTCTAATAATGGACTAGTCCTTGTTTTAAATTTTGAAATAGAGTAGGAAAATAATTATCGAAGCAATTCAATACTACCTATCAGTATCTTAAATTTATGTAAAAAGAAAGTATCTTCACGCCTATATCCCATAACATGTAGACAGAGTCACAACCTTCGGTATCTTCGGCTATTCGTGGGTGCCACACTAAGTCCCACAATGTGATAGGTGGCAAGCCTATCGCCAGCCGGGCACATATCCAATCTCGAGCAACATTTTTTATTAGAAAATTGTAAAAACCAAATTTTCTTTCTGTTGCCCGACCCGAGAATCGAACCCGGGACCTCATGCAGTCAAGTCCAACACCTGGACCGCTACACCACAGAGGCGATAAATTTATGTATTAATCGTTTTACTATGACGTATAATAATATAAAATGGGAAGAGCTTTAGGAAAATGGAAATAACTGACATTATTCAAATTGTATTAAATCAAGAGTGTTTGAACCTGCGTTTTTGGTATCAAAAGGTTAACGAATGTGGAGGAAGCTCAAAATGTTTGCAAGGATCGTGACATGTGGCACTCAATACTCTCTGCCTAGATCATACAGAACTTGGCGTGAATATACGTATGTATGCTCCATTAAATTATTGTAATGTCAAAAAACCCTTGAGCTTTTGCTTGTATTTTCATATTATAAGAACTAATTATTATTCATAGTCTTAATTGTAAAGTTATTTTCACACCAGATCTACTTATTATTCCATTTTCTCTCCCTTTTAACGGGTCGGGTATAAGAAATTCCTTTTGTGAGAGATAAGCTCCCTTTGTACTTTTGTTAGATTTCTGTCTCTAATGTTTTTGTTCATTTTTCATGCAGATTTTGGAAGGGCAATGGACAACAAAATATAAATAGATGGAATCCTGAAATAAGAAATTGGTTTAGCTATTATGCCATTTTTATTTTGCTATATTTACTACCTTAGCTAAAAAATATTTGTACCTCATCATAACCTTGCCTGTCGAACAACATTAATACACAGTAAAAATATTTTTAAATACAAATAATCGGGGACATGGGCGTGAAGATGCAAGCAAATACACAAGTGAATCGACAAAATGTATGTACGCGTAACTTCCGAAAGAACAAATCGGTTTGGATACTTTTGATTTTGAATTATGTGTGAAAGATCTAGAAAGGTTAAAAAGATTACAAAATGGTAAAAAAAACTACGAGGAAACTAGAAAAAACAATATTTTAAACGTATAGCGTGGAACAAACTTAAGTAACCTTGTTTTTAAAAAAATAATAAAAAATCTGGTCAAGTGCGAGTCGGATTCACACACGAAGGGTTCCGTACTATCATCAAGTAGTAACTTGCAAACTTATGGGTATGTTTTCGATACGCATCTGAACAGCATGACGATGCTCGCGGCTATGTTATGCCTCGCTCCGTGATGTTACCTTACCCGCTACCGGCGCGGCCGTTGCTTAACAACCGTCACCACCAAAACGCGGCGCGGCGCTGCCACCGGATTTAGATCCACGTATTATTTTTATTTTGTGAGTTTTTATGTATTAGATAAGGTATTTATTTTTATAGTTAGTATATTACAAAAATATACAATAAATACACGTTCATTGTTGGGGTTACTATACACTTTTATTTAATTTTTTGTATCTGTTGTTATAGCGGCAAAGTAAATACATAATTTCTGAAAATTTCGGCTTTCTAGCTATCACGTTTTATAAGATACAGCTTGGAGACAGACAGACAGAGGAGGCTTAGTAATAGGGTCCGTTTTTACCCTTAAGGTACGGAACCCTAAAACTAAATTTGTATAATAAATCTGTGCGCCTACTCAGCCGGGTTTAAGGACCAATATTTGAGAATATATATATATCATAAGTGTAACAACTGAAGGCACAGATCAAATGACTTTTGAGTTTAACTTTAATTTTACTATACAATCTAAACTGCTGGAGTAAAGTTCGCCGGGACAGCCAGTAAGTAAGAATACATTAATGGATCAATACATTAATGGAAAGGCGGAGGACGACCTCTCTGTGTTGAGGAATGTTTCTCTTGCCGGTGCGTTATATAAAATAGTTGCCAGATAGTTGACTGATTCTGTTATGTGTGTCGGACATCAATGATATAAGACAGAAATACGTATCCTTATAGAAACTAGAACTACACAAACAGACACAGAAATATAGACATCTAAATGTTCATCACACAGATACCTCCCCCGTCGGAAATCGAAGCTGAGCCTTGCAGTTGTTGGAGTTAAGAGTGTAAGCTAACCTCATGGCCAACGAGGTGGTTGAAAATAAAAATGAATAAAAGGACATAAATAAATAACCACATTGTCGAACAACTTTGTCAAATCATTGGAGAAAAAAGCGACCTACCCCCAATACAGTGTACCCATAGTACACTTTGCAATATTCTTTCTAAGGCATTGGTTATTGCATTTCGCTGACGCCGCTTAGTCCCTTTTATTAAACTCGATTCTTTGCCACACAATAGCTCATCCTCACAATAAGGCCAGACTATAAATAATTTTTGCTTACTTGTTGAAATTGGATTTTGTAAAAGTTCATTTTAGTGGGGCGATGATATCCAAGGCGAATATTGCCTTTCAAGAAGAGTGATGGTTTTCTTATTGAAATCTAGCTTTTTCAAGTGACTTTGCTCGCTTTTCCAAAGTTATAAAGTCTTATTATGAGGGACTCAATAAATACGGAAAAAAATTCGTATCTTTCATTCTGTTATTATGAAAACTTAAAATTACGCTTAATTTATTGTAATCACAGGTTGTCAAATGAAACAAGTATTTTCCAGGCGCGGATGAAATTTACAGAGGAAAGCGTGAGATTAATTTCTACAAATCATAGTTATGATCATTATAAAATCTGCTGATGATAAATATGTAAATGGGTAGACCATTCGTTAGCTAGAAATGATTGGGTACAGCTTCAAATCTAACTACTATTAAACATGAATTTCATCTGTAACGATGACTTATTAATAGTATTACACAGAACTGTATATGTATGTGTGTATATATATATATTTATATATATATACATATTTATATAGTGTAACTACATACTTAAATTGCAAGTAAAAAATTAAAATTTCGCTTTTGTAGTTGAATCCTCAGTAGCTCAAATGGTAAGAGCATTCGTCTGCTTATAACGAAAGATTGCGTATTCAAATTCTGTCTCAAATTTTTCTTTGTATTTTTAAAATTTATAGAAATAAATAATGTCTATAACTTATATATATCGCACCATCAAGGCACCTGTCTCCCTATTTACTATTCTCCATCTTTATACAAGTACAAAGCATAACGCGCCGGCATTAGAAAGAGGCACATAAAAGGCGGCTCAAATATAATAAATTCGTCGCGTCTGGTAGCACTGCTGTTCTGTCTGTACATATATCACCAAGTCAAGTCATCAGGAGTCCGGATCAGATAGTTCCCACACCCTAACTAAGCAAAGATTTAAGCCACAGTTATCAATTAGTAGTGTCAGTAATATAGCACAGAATCATCTCGAATACATCAGCATTCGAACAAAAATCTTGATCGAAATCGGTCCATCCGTTCAAAACTTATGATACCACAATAGCATATGCACACACACATACACATTTACACACTTAAACCCACGCTCTCGCTCACTCATACGCTATAGCACAGGCACACGTATACGCACAAGCGCACGTTCGTTTTCTTCAATTGTGTAATAAAAGAAGTATTTTCCAAGTGACTGACATTTAAAGCAACACTTACCCATAAATAGCTAGAGGCTAACCATTGTAAAAACTAGTACAAAACCTTTCTAACTAAAGCTAACTGAAGCGAATTAGATGATCATTTAGGCTTCAGGGAGCTTTAAGCGTGGGTTTTTCACAGAATAGGGTAGAATTCAAGCGTCTTATGAAATGAAATTTGAATAATTTGTTACGATATATTAAAGGTCTGTAACAACATCATCCAGTAATTTTCTAAAAAAAAGGTGTAAGTGTCTCCACGCATGTATCCCCGGAGAAGAAGCAGCTGTAGAAGTGTTAAAATTGTGGCTCCACGATTAGCAGAACCTGTAATATGATTGGGAGCAGCTTGCTATGCTCTTATTCAATCATGGGCGATGTTACTTTTATCAGACAACTAGCTGAGCCGCCAGACTTTGTCCTGACCTGTCCTGTCCTTTATATTTATATAAAGGTTTACCTTCTGCTGATAATTAACAACAAAATAATAATTTACAATATTGGTCCATCCATTCACGCGAGATGTAACGATAAAGGGCAACAAAAAATTAAAATATGTATTTTCAATTTTCTAATAAATATAACGTTGCGTGGGATTAGATATGTGCCCGATTGTCGACAGCCTTGCCATTGTGGGATTTAGTATATTCGGCTTATTGTGGGTGCCTTGGTTGTGCCTCTGCCTAAATCTTCAAGGATGATAAATAATAAATTTTGTTAATTTAACTTAGTTATCTTCACGCTAAGGGTAGACAGAGAGTATCAAGTGCCAAATGTAACGATCACTTTAAACTCGTCTAGCTTCCTGACCATTCATTGCTCTTTACATACGAACACGCCAGTTACGGAGACTCTAGACACTACCCTCGGAAGAAAACCGATCAATTTGATCAACCTTGGTCTCCTTCGGTACCTATATCCATCCACATTCTCATTGTACTCGTACATATGTTTTGTCAGTCTTTCATCTGTCATTCTTTCCACATGACCGTAACAACGCAGCATGCGCTTTTTCTTTTTACGCCAACAATTTCTTTCAATCTCAATCTTTTTCGGACATCATTCCTTGTGCACTTTCTCACTCACTTTTGTTCTAACGTCTTAGTTTAAGTCTTTCTTAAGTTATAAATAAAAGTTGACGTAACACTTACTTTAACCAACGACGCCGACTTACATTAGGTTACGAGACGTTTTCTCACCCTAAATGAATCTGGAAACTTCGAGAATGTATTTCTATTTAAATGCTTAGTCTGTGTTGTCAGTGATAATAATTTACTGTTTTTGTCTTTGCTATTGCTGCCAGTAACAACTACGAAGCGTTAGACTCCATTCGGCAAAAACATACCACCGTTTACAGCAGATAAAGTAAGTTTGTGTATTTGGTTGTCCTTCATGCAAAAACTGTTAAATCGATTTTCATGACATTTAGCACACACGTAGAGGGTTACTTGGATTAACACATAGGATAGTTTTTATCCCGAAAAAATGTTTCTGGGGACCATTTAACACGCGAGCAAGTTAAGCATAAATAAGCCCGCATCTATGCAGATTACCACGAGCTGAAGATATTATTAGTCCAACAATAATGATAAATGTTAATATATTTAATATTTATCATAAAATGTGATGTGTAATTTCACTTTTGTTACGTTCCACGAAAAATGATATCAAAAAGAAGTTCCACTTTCCGTCCCGGCTTCGAACGGGTGGACATATTAATAATACTACTTAGTAGGTATGTAGTCTATGTTCACCAAGGTTCTAATGGCAATTGTTCAAAGCAGTGCCGTAAGTTTAGAGGATATTTAATTGAAACAAAAAAAATCAAATATTTACTGTATTTAACATTCACCAGCCGAACCGGAGAACTTTGCACCGCTTGAAAGCTATGATATATAACAGATATATAAAGATTTTAGTACTTGTCCCGTACTTAGGACCAATTTTCAAAATTTTTCAAACAAAGAAATAACTTCACAGCATACAGGATTTCAATATGCAACTTTCATCTCTTGCCGATGGAAAGCTTTAGTGGTTTAGCTACCGAGAATTCAAATCATGTTAAAAAATGCGAAAATCATTTGCAGTGAAAGTAAACTATGTAGCTATAGGACATAACTGGCGGCGGAATCTATAAGAAAGGAATTTTTAAACTTTTACAACACATTATTCGAATCCTCGTTGATCACTCGATCATAGGGCATTTGTAGCCAAGGGAAGAAAGGATGCAGGTTCAAATCCTGTCAGAATTGAATTCTTTCTTTTCTTTAAAAAATTGTGAGCCAAAAGCAGTTTTCATGGAAAAAAACAAGTACTGTTTTTTGGTTTAATCAAGGACTAATACCAATTTATTCCTCTTACAAGTTTACCTTTTTAGAAAGGTTGGAATTTATATAAAAGTCCAAAACCTAGCTTAAGATAGCCTAGGCAGGTCTGTAGAAATCGTGATACTTGGAATTTAGGTTATTTTTAGTACGGTATACCTTATGAACGAAATGTTTTATTTGAACAGTTCTAAAAAAGAACATAATAATTAGATATATGGTGTAGCCATCGACCATACATCCCAGGTGTAGCGAAATATTTTGTATATATTGATACATTATTTAATATTGCAATACACATTTTCTTTTATCTTTAATGGTTTTTGCAGCGCACGCGATGAAAGATATTTTTAACTATCTCCTTGGGTTATATTATTGAAGTTTTAGTAGGAGTCCCTATTTTTTTGTAAAAAAATGTTGTCTATATAACTTAATGATAATACAGTATTCTAATGGTGAAAGATTTTTTTTAATCGGTTCTATATTCTTTCACTTTTTCGTTACAATCAGCCTAAAACACAAAAATATAAATCTCTCCTCTTTATTAGTAATAGTGCAGAGTGGATGTAGTTGTATGTAAATTACGTACTAAAAAAGCTTTTATATGGTTTTTGTGTAGTTTCGGACCTCACTACTTCGTAAACATAACCAATATCCCTGGCTACGATATATTAATGATAATTTATTTCTTATAAAAATGATAAATGGACACGAACAAAAGAAACAGGAAAACGAGGAAAAAATAAGATGGTTTCTTTACTGAACGAATCTGGCAATTTGTCAATAAAATTGTGTTATACTTAATAACATTGGGTCAAATTCATCTTATAGTAATATTTTAACTTTTTCTTCTATTTTCCAATGACGTTCCTATGGTTACTTATCTTATAAAAATTACACAAAAACTTACGCTTATTGCAGTCAGCTAACTCCCAAATGAGACAATCAACCAAACTATCAAAACCAATTGAATAACTCTTTCTTTTAATACATTAACATCTATTTTTACATCTTCATCATCATCAGCCGGAGGACGTCCACTGCTGGATAAAGGCCTCCCTCAAAGAGCGCCACAAGTCACGGTCACCAGCAGCTTGTATCCAGCGACTCCCTGCGACTTTGACGAGATCATCAGTACACCGGGTCGTCCAACACAATGTCTTCCGGTGCGGGGCCGCCACTCGAGAACCTTGCTTCCCCAGCGGTTGTCGGTTCTGCGAGCAATGTGGCCTGCCCATTGCCACTTCAACTTGATGACTTTCTGGACTATTTTGGTTACTCTTGTTCTCTTACGGCCAATATTAATCAATTCTAATCCGAAACTTGCTGTCCAAGATTGATATTTTGATCCATATTTATGTTATCGCTTGCCAATAACATATCTGTGAACAGGATAAATATGACAATGGTTATACCTCATTGCCATACTTATCCTGTATAGGATAGGTCGGCGGATACGCAGCTATCTAGATTGCTTGAAATCCATCTTTAGAGATACATTATTAACACTGGCCGTTACAGATCACCGAATTACGGATCATATGTCGCAGAGAAACACCGAGCATAGCTTTCTCCATAGCACGCTGAGCGACTCTGAGCTTATTTAAGAGGCCCACATTTAACGGCCAAGTTTCAGTTCCATATGTCATCAGCAGTAACACATTTACATATAACATTCATATTACTTATCTATTTCTGTCATAACGACTCTCATATTCCGGTTTAGGGCTTAGGGTAGACTTGCACAATAGGCCTAATATCCCACCCACAGGACAGCAACGCCTATCTATGGTGTCTATGGGCCACGGTTATCTGTTGCAATCTGGAAAGCCGTGAGCTTCTTCGCTGATCTCGGACATATTAAAAAATATAAGTGTACGTGTCATAGTACAACAATAAGCACCTACTATATAACATTTACTACCTATATTACAATGTCCATAATGAACTGGCTTGCTTGCTTTATATTTCGAAATTGCTTTCTATTATCATTTTATAAATGCAAATTACGAGGGTGGATCCAAAAGTTCGTGGCCTAACCTACATGTAGCTATGACATCTTTATAAAATCTACCGTCATTTGTTAGTACGTGTCATATTGATTTATTGTGCGCAGTTTCATTCCGATACTGCACAATATAAATTTTCTGTGATTATTTGTTTGAAGCAATCTGACGCAATTTTCAATAATAGAGAAAATTGAACACCGTGCAGTCATTAAGTACCTCAATAAAAAAGGCCCATCACCAAAAGACATCCATCAAGATATGGTGAGCACTTTGGGGAAGTCTGCTCAATCGTATTCCAGTGTCAAGAAGTGGGTAGCTGAGTTTAAGCGCGGTCGTGAGAGCATTAAAGATGATCCTAGGAGTAGAAGGCCTACATCCTCTACCACGAAAGAAAACATCGATAAAATTTGTGATCTCGTACTGGGTGACCGACGTTTGACCATTGGTTGGATAGCTGAGATAACAAACATTAGTTATGGCCGAGAGCAACACATAATAATAGAAGAGTTGGGGTTCCATAAGGTTTCTGCTCGCTGGGTCCCGAGGTTGCTTTCAGC
>NJDC01002793.1:328748-342256 GCA_002245475.1 Calephelis virginiensis | reverse complement strand
AATAGGCCTAATATCCCGCCCACAGGACAGCAACGCCTATCTATGGTGTCTATGGGCCACGGTTATCTGTTGCAATCTGGAAAGCCGTGAGCTTCTTCGCTGATCTCGGACATAATAAAAAATACAAGTGTACGTGTCATAGTACAACAATAAGCACCTACTATATAACATTTACTACCTATATTACAATGTCCATAATGAACTGGCTTGCTTGCTTTATATTTCGAAATTACTTTCGATTATCATTTTATAATTGCAAATTATTAAGCTTTTTCATAGAACCAGTTCATACTTTACCTTTCATATAAATATTATACAAGATTTCAATGACTTATAAAAGACCACTGGGGGTAAATTCCGTGCTGGATTTGTCAGGGTAGAGGTTCACCACCTTACCATTTTCCGGTCCAAAAGGCAGAATAGTTAGTAACATTGTACTTTTGGGATAACGACCCAGCCACAAGACATCGACGCATGCACGTCTGTGGTATATATAAGCTACGGTTGTGTCTTACCATCAGAAGAGCTGTGCGCTTGCTCGATGTCTCATCGCATAAAAAACTGCCGATTTAATTATCTGTTTGATGACGTAAACGTCATTTAAAAGGCTGACAGAATGTATATAAGAATGATAGGTAACGAATAATGACATATATGTCCGATTACACCTGGACGTAGTTCGACTTCGACTTATTTACTTTTTTTGGCATGGGCGTTTGTGTCTGAAATTAGTCAAGTTTAAGTTTGCACCAAGTTGCCCGATTTAGCAAAACCGATCTTAAATTATTCAAAATTAGTCATAAGAGGTCTTAAAAAATCATATCAGAGACTTGAGTAAAGCGGTGGCCTCCTTTGTTAAGTAAGAATTGAGGAAAATTGAATAAGGAAATTCACGATTCACTAATTTCTTCATGAACACTTTACTTGTCTTTTATAACCGAGCAATATTGTGAAAAATGGACTAATTTCACACAATTTATACAGGAAATTCAATAATAACGAAAAAACTGCGACCATATTTTTCTTCAATAGCGCCAAAATTTCCTTAAAAACTTGTTTATTTGTCCCGAAATGTTATTTATATACTAGCATTCATCTTTTTAAAGTAATGTATTTCCAATCACATTTTATCTTGGTAATCTTTTTAGCAAACATAAGACGAGAACCGAGACACTTATCGATACGTAACTCTATATCGACCACAAAACGTTTTCAGTACATATTGAAAAAGACTCAATGAACGCTCTAATGCGTTCGTGCCTGCTTGACCTAGAAATACGAAACGTTATTGAGTGAATCAACTCTGCTTTGTATCAATCCTATTTAGTTACATCAAGAGCGTGTCTCATTAGATTAACTCCGATATGATTTCGAATGACATATTTTTCATAGTATTGACAAACACACTAGCAATGGATTTCCCAATGAAAACAAATACACACTGCACATAATAACGGTAGATCGGAAGTACAATTCCATTTATTTTTGAAGTACCTGGTTCAAAAAATTGTAAAAAAACTGTATTAAATGACACAGATAATTTTATGACTAACAATGTTTTGCTTAAAAGTTTGACAAGTTAATGACAATGAAATTTTGATATTTTTGCAATGTTCAGATAGGCATTTTTTTAAACTTGTATCTTACATTTTAATTATATTTTTAATTAATTTTTAGCATTTTAATTTATTTTAAGATAATTAAATCACAAATAGTTAAAAAGGTTATTGACACCTTTTTAACTATTTGTGATTAATTATTTGTGATAAAACGGCATAATTAACATTATGTTTAAATATTATTAATTAATAATCAATTTAGTAATAGTAAAACAATGCAATTAGGTATATTGTACAAAATTAAAAATGACGTTCAAAAAATGTATGTCACTATACTTACTTTGAAAAAATAAAACATTAAAACCTTACCAATAAGCCCTTGTCGGTGCGAAAATCCACCACGCTATGCCCGAACAGGTGAATCGAACAATAGAAATTGCCAAACAGGCACTTGGAATGTGAGAGATGGAACGAAAGCAGAGATGTATGATTTGATCGATATAATATAGAGAGAATGAAGAGGTGCCTGGATGAACTGCGTGTAACTGAGACCAAACGAAACGGTAGTGATACTTTTGATCTCTCGGTAGCGGATTGGCCCTATGGTCTGGTGTACCGTAGAGCGATCACGCCAGTACTGGAATAAGAATCATCTTATTGTTTCGCTTAGCCCTAGGCCTGAAAGATTGCAATCTGGTTGACCTGAGACTGCTCTGTTCTGGATAGTGTGTGCTTACCTGACTTAGACGTAGATGATTATTGAATTGATTTGAATAATAACATAGTTGATGTCGCAAAAGAGGTATGTCGAGTACAAGCTGTATAATTCAATAAAAGGTGACGCATAGTATCTCACTATAGAGGAGGTAAAATTATCCGTCAAAAGAAAGAAGAAAGTCTCTCGACTATGTATCATATTCGCAAACGAATGAGAAATGGTTCACGTATGGACTGCACCAGTTACAGGACCATCAGCTTAATCAGTTGAGCATCAAAAGTGTATGGAAAAATAATTGAAGGTTGAAGGGATGTCCGATGGAATATTGAGGGAAGCTCAATGTGGTTTCAGGCCTAGAAGAAAATGTACACATCAGGTGTTTTCGATCCAAAACATCGTAGAAAAGCATGTGGCTGTGGACCAGAAGGCTTTCTGTGGAGCTCCAGGATGCGTTTGATAGGGTTGTACTTAAGGAACTTTGGGACATTTTACTAAATCATGAGATAGACAGGTCATTGCTTCATGCTGCGCAGTCTACGTGTTTGCCGGCGGCATTTGATGGCAACATATTGCCGTTGTTTGATGTTAACACGGGCGTCAAGCTGGACTGTGTCGCCAGAATGCTTGTTTATCTTGTATTTTGACAAATGCCTTCAAAGGTTAAGATGAATGAATGTGGGAATGCGCATGGGTGACCAAGAGGTGAATAGCCTGCTATATGTAAATGACGCTATACTTTTGGGCTCTACCTCATCTGCGCTGCAAACACTGATCACAGTTATGAAAGGTGATTGTAAAGAAAGAGGCTTAGGTACATTTGAATGCGATAAAAACCAAAGTAATGGTGTTTGAATGAGACATAACCAAAACGAATGTAAGAATACTATGTGATAATTTAGTTCCTGTCTTTATTACTATGAAGCAACTATTTGAAGTATTTGCGAAATTATACATTGAAGGAATAAAATACAATAAATCGCAAGAGTTATTTCTGAAAACAAAATTATGAAACGATGCTAGTCGTTGTGGTCTACTCAGATTATCAAAAGAAGACGACTATTAGATACAAAAAATACAGATTCAGACAACTCATCCGAGTTCCAAGAAGACCGTAATTGGATTATTTTGACCCAATAAAATGTGCGAAAAATATTTGTTTTAAAAAATTGGAGGCTGCTCACGTTCTTTTACCACAACGTTTGACAACTAATGAAAGTAAGAAAATTAAAATAGTGTCTAAGATTATGTTGTCAATAACAAAATATTTACAGAGAATGGCCCCTTTTACAGAATCATCCCAATGCACTTTACTATTACAAGTTTTTTTTAATGTTATAGGAAGGCAAACAAGCAGACGGATTTCCTGATGGTAAGAAATTCACGCCGCCTAGAGACACCAAAGTTATCCAAATGCGACATTATCACAATCTATGATCTGTCAAAATCGACAAAACGAGCGATATTTTTCGGGGAATAAACATGTAGTGCAAGAATAATCAGACGATATCAAGATGGCTTTAAGAGTAGAAAAGGAATAGCGAGAAAGAAACTTTTAGTGTTGGTCTTTTGGTTCATATGATGTTTGTTTTTGTTTAAATATAATGATAATTTAAATATAAATAAAAATAAAAAACAAGATAAATAATAAATAAACAAGTTTCATATGAACTGTTCTAGAGAAGTTCATTTCAAGAAGACCATCTGTATTTTAAAATATTCATATCAATCACTAGTCTTGTGTTTGGTAACTCGATATCGAGAACAAAACATTTCTGGGACATATTGAAAAAGAATCAATGAACACCCTAAAGTGCTCGCGCCGACTTGACCTAGAAATGTGAAACGATATTGGGTAAAAGGATCAATTCTGTTCTGCATCACTTTTACTTGTTTCAATAGTATATCGTTGAAATATTTTGTCATTACTACATACACTGCTGTTATATTTCCTTAGTGATTGAGATTGACAAAAGGCTAACTGGTTTAGGATGCTGTTAGGCATTAAGTTCAACCTTTGTATTTATTTGTGTATGAAATTTTAATGTATATTTATACTGAAAATGTAGAAGAGTAAATTCAGTTCATTGAAGATATTTTTATCTGCAGGCGACATAATTAAGCGTAATAAACTTGCAAATGCCGAGATCAATTATTTCATTAGATACCACGTTGCCATTTGATCATTATTTTTTGAAAGATAGCAAATTATTCTGAAACAATATGTGGAGTACATATTTTTTTAAATTCTACTAGTAGGATCAATGTTAAGAAACAAAAAAAAAACTTCTCAAACAAAACCATCTAAATCGACTGGCCAATAGTATAATAATCAAACATACATAAAAACATATAGACAAAGTCAAAACCTCATATAAACAAAGTCTGTTTTGGAAGTGTTTGAAGTAAGAAACGGCATTTTTGTCTGTCTTTTTGTATCATGACTGCGATTTACGTCAAATTTACTGAACCGATCGTAATTAAATGTGCAGTGTACTGGGAAAAGATATAGGATACTTTTTTCCTGCACAATAAAGGGGTTCCCGTGAGAAAAGGTAAAAGTCAAAATATAAATTAGACTATAAACTACATTTAGTCCTATTCAATTTGTGTTTTTTAATTTGTAATGTAACTAATGAGTGTTTTCAGTAATATCCTGCCATATTTTCTACTTATAACTTTTGTAGTTAAGAAATTTCAGAGATATTCCATTTTCTAGGTCCTAAATATTTAGAATTACTTTTGCTAAGAGCTACATCCAATATTTATTACTTTTTAAACAAATAAAAAGTTGATTTAGGATCCCGGCTCTTGATTAATGAGGAGCTAAACATACATTTCTACCATTCCACAGAAAATTTATTAAAGCTTATAAAAGCTTATAAAATTTATTAAAGCTAATGGAGCTCTAATTATGTTTAGAGATGTGACGACTTCATAGTTTTCTCACAAAAAAAATTAATGGCTTTTTTTCGTACGAGAACTCTTTGTTAAGGAGATAAAGAATAATCTATGTCTTTCTAAAGATTATGAAGTACTAGCTATTGGCCACGACGTTGGCACAGGAACGTCGTTTCGGGATAAAAACTATCCTATGTGCTGATCCAATTTACTTTCTATGTATGTACTAAATTTTATTAATATCAGTTCAGCAGTTTTTGCGTGATTGAGTAACAAATAAATAAACAAACATACAAAATTTCCTATTTTTATTATTAATATGATTTACCTATCCGGACGCTAAATTTCGTTACGGTAATTTTAGTACTTACCTACAAATTACGCGTGATTATTAGGAACAGAAAATTCTGCTTTTTAGTCACCAAATCCTTTTTCATTTAAGATAATATATAAAGAATACAATAAGCGCCCAAAATGTATTCTTCATCACTTTAAATATATGTTCTCTCTGACTGATATTTTTCGTTCTCCCGCGGGAACGGGTAAAAGAATACCATAATAAAAGTAACGTACATACCAATCTGTATATGTATATCTGTATATGTATGACTGATATTTTTCGTTCTCCCGCGGGAACGGGTAAAAGAATACCATAATAAAAGTAACGTACATACCAATCTGTATATGTATTATTCAAGATACAAATGTTGAATAAAATCCATTGAGTCGTTTGAGAGGAAAAAAGCAACAACCATAACATAAAATTAAAAATTTTTAATGTAAAATCTGTACCTATGAAATGTAGTGAAGATCGATCTCGATCACGTCAGCTTTCGAACAAAAGTCCGCATCGAAATCAGTCCATCCGTTCAAAAGTAATGTATTGTCACAGACACACATAAACAGAGACAGTCACATCAAACTTACAACACCCGTTTTTTCCGTCGAGAGTCAAATACACAAATATCAGCATTTTACTTTTTTGATAGATATAGCGCATTGACCAAAAATTACATAGTAATATCATGTGGTATTAGCATGTTATATTAATGAAGTGATTTGAAATACAACAACCATTGAATAAAACATAAACAACGTAGGTACCTACGTAATTTATGCAAAGTATATTAACGGATATAATCTATCGTCTGACTTATTTCTTGTCTTCGAAAAGTTAGTTCAGGTAGTCACCTGAACAGGTTGGCAGTCGCCAACCTTTGCCATAATAACCAGTATTACAGCACTAATTGTATATTTAATTGTTTCCACCCTTGGCTCTTGGTGAAACTCCAATATGCATTTTTTATGCACAGTGTGCGACCTAGTAATAATTTAAGGTTACAAAATATACCTATTTTTATGGACAAAAACACATATTAAAAAGTTTTATTGTATTTTATTTCGAAAATGAATAGCGCTTAATAATTAATTAATATGAGGCTCTACATGACCCTTATAAAATGGTCTTACTAAAACATCGCAAACCTTCAAGTTATGACAGTATTAAAAAAATATTATCAATGTGCTAGTTTCTGAATTATGTTAAGAAAAATAAATTCAACAACAGTATTATTTATTTACTTAAATTAGCATTGTAATCTTTTTAAGACATTTTGTAGTCAAACCTTTCCGTGAAGATTATTTTTATTTGATAGATGCTATTTATGCCTTTTAAATAATATTTTTTTATTTTTTATTGGATCTTTCTGGACAGAGAAATTGGCATCTTTTGGCAGAGGTTTGGCAAGATTAAAAAATAAACTAAATTGCAAAAACACCCATATGGCTGCGGTAGAGCACCACATATTTTTGTTTTTGCCGATGAAAATATGTGTATTTTGTACCTAAAATTATCACTAGGTTGTGTCCCGATATACTGTATAATATGTATATGAAGAAATACTTGGATTGCTTCACATTATATATTTTTTTTAAAACTTTGAAATAATATTAGCCAACCGGTTCAACTTTTACAGCGTTTGCAAATTGAAAGTTAACAACCAAAAACGATAGTTCGGCGGTTAATGTCTGTACATTGCGATCTTTGGTAAGGTTTTTAAAAATATATTAAGTAAAACAGTGCAAGTGTTTTTTTTTCATAAATTTATAAAATAGCATTAATTGGCCTATTGTTAGATAGCACTGATATTCTCATGGCCAATCGGGCACTTTTTAAAACCCTGACATCGGAGTTTCTATTTATTTGCAATTCACCTGCTGCCTACCGCTTCAGGAATACGGCATAAAGATAATATATATACGGCATAAATGACACCACATTATTTTTAAGCGCAAAAGGAGCAGCATTTGGTTTACATTACGAAGTCTCCTAAATCTGTCTTAAATACAAAAACACATTTCTTCCATAGGGAAAACAGTGTATTCAAAACATTTCGCAAAAACGTATGATCGAATTACTTTTTAAAACTCTGACATCGGAGTTTTTCTTTACTTGCCATTAACCTGCTGCTTACCGCTTCAGGAATACGGCGTAAAGATAATGATACTAAAATTTTTAATATTTCTACCACATTATTTTTAAGCGCAAAAGGAGCAGCATTTGGTTTACATTACGAAGTCTCCTAAATCTGTCTTAAATACAAAAACACATTTCTTCCATAGGGAAAACAGTGTATTCAAAATATTTCGCAAAAATGTATGATCGAATTACTTTTTAAAACCCTGACATCGGAGTTTTTCTTTATTTGCCATTTACCTGCTGCCTACCGCTCCAGGAATACGGCGTAAAGATAATGGCACTAAAAATTTTAATATTTCTAGCACATTATTTTTAAGCGCAAAAGTAGCAGCATTTGGTTTACATTACGAAGTCTCCTAAATCTGTCTTAAATACACAAGCACATTTCTTCCATAGGGAAAACAGTGTATGCAAAAGATTTCGCAAAAACGTATGATCGAATTACTTCACGTTACAAGAAATTTGTCAGATGGTGCCCTTAGCTCATCTCTTACGCACCACTGTCTCACACTGACAAGGGTTGACGTCTCTTTATAAACTACTACGAGGTGCTCATAAGGCTGTTGTTATAAAGAATGTCTAACTTGTAGCATCATTATTATACCTGTTGTTTCTCTCCTCTCTCCCTCTCGTCCTTTGTGATCTCACAATTACCTACCGTAAGAAAGTCTTACTTATCTATTGGGTGTTGAAAGTGATAAAAATAAAAATAGTGTTTTCCACAAAAGGAATTCATTAAAACATCGAAACATTCCATTGACAAAAATTAAGTTATTATGGAGCAAAAAATTTTGTTGTTTGTTTAAATATTCTGGTGGTAATCACTGGTGAAACAGCTTGCACTGGTAGGGATCTTCTGCATTTCCTATTTTAAGCCCCATAATGACTCGTCATATTCCGGTCGGGATAGTAGGTTACCCGCTGGAATTGCACAATTCAAATTCAAATTCAAAATAGCTTTTATTACATAGATCTACATAAAGCTTGTTTTTGTAACGCGTGTATATAATTCTAAAAACTACCATTGGATCGGAACGCGGCCACTCACTGAGAAGATCCGGCGAAAGAAATTCAGCGGGCTTGTCTTTTTTCTTATAAATCTAATTTACAGAAGTTTATTACGTTTACAAATAATTTGCAGAGATTAGTATGAGGAGCAATTAATCCCAAGCATTTCTGTCTTCTAAATATTCTGAAATCTTATAATAACCCTTCCCATACTACTTAATCTTAATACATTTTTTTAAATTTATTAAATGGTAAGTCTTAAATATGCTTGGGAAGTTTATTGTAAAAACGTGTACATTGGCCCATGAAAGAATAACTGATTCTGTGGAGACGAGACTTATACACAACAAGATTGTTTTTATTCCTTGTGTTTACAGCATGTACATTACAATTTTTCTTAAACAAATTTATATTTTTATAGACATATATCAAGTTTTCAAAAATGTATTGAGAAGTCACCGTTAAAATTTTTATTTCTTTAAACTTTTCCCTGAGGGAAACTCTTGGGCCTGAGTTATAAATTGCAATAGGTCTAATATCCCGGTCTCAGGACAGCGACGCACCGAAAACATCTATTAAGTGTATAGGTCTCTTGCTATCAGGGGACCCGTGTGATTGTTCGCTGACCTATCACAAAAATAATTTTGGAAATTTGTTTAGGTAATAGATTGAATTTTAATAATGTAGTTATTCATCATTTTAATTTTTTTTTACAAATTAAATAAAATGAAATTGTTAATTAACTAAGTATACGGTTATCGTCACGGTACCTACTATATTTTGATGTGACATGGAAAATATTGTGACGATGAAGTTGTTTTTTTAAAAATTAAATGCTTTCTATTCGGTTTCATTGTAGGTATGTGCTTAAATATATTTAAGAAATACATGTATACGATGATACGAAACTTAGTTTGAAAATACATTAATTCATGGAATTTATTTATAGATATTTTATAAAGTTATTAAAATAATAACTGAAAAACTGACTTTTACTGAAATACCCAACGTCTTATAAGTTTTCTTAAGCCTTGAGGTATTTTAGTCTATGTTCAATAAATGAGAGGGTAAAAGCATACATATTTATTATTATTTTTTGCCTCTCACGATCAGTTTCCTAAATATGAGTTGAAGTAAATTACAAAAACGTGATCTCAAAACAAACTTACCCGTATTTATTTAACTACGTCTGTGTGACCGGTCCCTTAGAAACTGGATAGCGCAAAACATTCGACCCTAATTCACTCACTGAAAGGTACGAAATACTCATGCAATTCACTTTTGTTTCTAACCTATTCATCCTTAGTTAAGCTCTTTAGGATATACTAGGTTTGATTAACTAGAGCAAACGAATACTATGTTTGAAACTACCCATCGCGGTGAACTTCGTTCATTTGGAACTCCGTGCTCTGGCTATTCTGTAGCAAGACAGATATATGTACGTATGTTAATACGCACCTATAGCGTATATATGCCACGTGTCTATAGGCCACGGTAGCATCTTACCATAAGGAGATTACCTATTCCTGCCGCCATAACGTCAGCGCATGCCGTTGACGTGTTCCGGTTCGGAGGGTAAGGTAGCCGATAAATTTACTTTTGCGCGAGACCAAACATCTTGGCTTTAAGTTAGCAACGCACCATTACAACCGTTAGTTTCGTTAGCTGGTGTCAATTTCTTACCAACAGGAAATCCGTCTGCTTGTTTTCCTTGCAATATCACAAAAAACAGACCCGTGTCAAACACACGGCTCTTTTTTTTTTGATTGTTCATACAAAATAAAATACGTTATTTCATTTATTAATTAGATTAATGCATTAATTCATTAATTAGATTGCTATGTTACACTTATTGCTTACTATCTGTTACGGCGAACTTTGTTCCACCCGTTGTGTTTGTATGGGAAAACTTAAAATGTGGTTTTTCCTAGTATCCTCGCAGATTTTTTCCCTTTTTACTAATCTTTTAAACCTTCCTTGGACCTCTTCAAATAATTCAAAACCAAAATTAGCCAAATCGGTCCATAAATACATACATACATACATACATACATACATACATACATACATACATACATACATACATACATACATACATGCATACATATCTTCACGCCAAGTCCCTTACGGGGTAGGCAGAGAGTATCGAGTGCCAGACCTCACGATCCTGACAAACCTGTCTTGCTTCATTCACATTCATAACCCTTTTCATACAAACACGCCGGTTTCGGAGACTCTTGACACCACCCTCGGATAATATCCGATTGATCTGATCGTGAAATGTCAGCCTTGGTCTCCCCGGGTACCTACATCCATCCACATTCGCATTGTATATCTGCTTTGTCAATCTTTCATCTGTCATTCTTTCCACATGACCGAACCAGGGAATCATACCCGGGACCTTATGCAATCAAGTCCATCAACTGAATCGTAAAAGTATTAGTGAATGTATTAGCAACTCTATATTATCGCAATAATATGTAAAGCTTGTAAGAATAATTTATCAGAAAGCATACAGTTTAAAAGGCATTCACGAAAAAAGCTCGCTCAAGAGCTTCTATTTCTTCGTATCGAAAACCTGTGAAGTTCAGAACTTCTTTGAATCCGATTCTTTAAAATTCGCAGACTTCGCTTTGAATCGAAACTTTTTGTTCAACGATTTCCACATAAGTACTCTGGCATTCTTAAGTGTACTGAAAAAACGCTGATTTTTGTATAAAGATATTCTTAAAATGTATTTTAAAAGTACCCTCATTTTCTTCTTTAGCGTGGTTAAAGGAGTGTTTTATAAGAGCTTCTAAGCAGCTACTAAGTGAAAAACAAGTTAATGTAAACTTACTAGCACCCGTGACTTCTACCTTAATTTGGTGGAACGTGATGGAAACAGAGGGGTGTGATAAGTTTTATTCATGTCTATCTATGTGTGTCTGTAGTTTTATAGCTCCTCAGCGAATAGGCCGATTTTGATGCAGATTTTAAAACTCACATGATCGAAATAGTTCTTATACACTTATGGTACTTAGGTTTTGTCGGGGTTACTATTTTTCATTTTATGACTATTTGACTGATTGCGATAAAACACACGCTATTCGATACTTTATTTACCGTTTACTTAAGGGTTTCCTGTGGAAGATGGGTATAACCAAAATGTTAGCTGGCCTACAATACATTAACGGGGACTATACGTAAAATTACAGTGTTTTTTTTTAATTTGTAGTCTATGCTTTCCGGGATTATGTCCGTGATATATGATTGTTCCGTGTTTTTGAAGTCATTAGTTTTGTAGTTTAGAAGTTATAGATAGATATAACAACACTCAGTATAAAGTGGCCAAACAACTGAAAGTTTGGAATATAGAGAAACAATCTAAAATACACATACATATCTTCACGTATGTGTGGACAAAGCAAATGTATTGCCATGTGCACGAAGTTCGCCGGTCAACTAGTGACTAAACAAAAAATGGTTTAAAAATTATTAAATTTACTGACAGTATTTTTCACTATAATAATTATATGAATTATTGATAGAATAAGAATCAAACTGGTTACTGGGAGGATGTTACTTCTGACGGCTAATTAAATACAATTTTGATTATCTATACATATTGTATATACATAATATATACATACATATACATAATACATAACATAGAAACATATCTTAACGCCAAGTCCCTTACGAGGTAGGCAGAGAGTATTGAGTGCCAAATCTTGCGATCCTTGCGGACCTTTCTGGCTTCCTCCAAATTTATTACTCTTTTGAAAAAATAAATCTACGTATTGTATACAGCAGGATACAAATGCCATAACAAGGACATATAAGTTTGCTGGTTTGTATGTTCACTTTTCACGCAAAAACTGCAGAAGTGATTTTTACTGAATTTTAAGTAGCTATAATATTTAATCCGGATCCAACAACAATTAGGACAGCTTTTACGGAGAAATTCTTTCATTCCCGTCACCACCCAAAAAAGGCAGCTAAGCATGTACTTACGAAGTTAAAGGCAAAAGCTAAATATTACTAACGTAATATTAATGAGGTTTCTTTCTTATGTAGGGTTCATTCTATTTGACCGCCTCGTTGGTCGAGGGGCTACCGTACATGCCTAACTTCACTGACCAACTGCGAGGCTCGGGTTTGATTCCCGACGGGGCCAGGCATTTGTGTGATGAACATTTAGATGTGTGCATTTCCGGGTCTGGGTGTTTGTTTAATTTATTCTGGTATCTATTTAAATATTTCTATGCATTAGTATCGTTGACTAACACTTATACACAAGCATATAATTTGCTTATTTTGAGGTCCTATCTAATTTGTGTAACTTGTCCAGTAATATTTATTTATTTATTCGTACTTCTGACTATACAAATTCATTAAGTTTTGAGTGAAAATACAAAGATCTTAATAATAACATTTCGAACTTTTTCACTTAAATTTAAATGTATCTTCACGTCCTTATCCCCGGACATAGAGAAACAACTCACGACTAGCCGAAGACAGTAACTTAGCCTTTACCATGAGTTGGTGTAGATAAGGTTTTGTAATTCACATATCGAAATCTAAAGCGCTTTTCTGCTAAAATTTAATTTTATTAGTTATCGGTAGAGATGCTGTTAATTTTTTTCCTGATAATAAAATTTACAGGGACGCTTGCGAGTGCAATAAACTCGACAAACATCAAACATATGGTAATGGCAGTCTCACAATGTTATAGATAGGTGGCAAAACATATTTTTATCATCTTGAAAGACAACACATGCAGACGGAATTCCTGATGGTAATACCTAAATATACGGTGCCTAGGGACACCAAAGGTGGTAATAGTGCGTTGCCAACCTGAGGC
>NJDC01002793.1:293177-322851 GCA_002245475.1 Calephelis virginiensis | reverse complement strand
GAGGCCGGGATGTTAGGCCTCGAGCAAAAGTAAGTTTACCGGCTACTTTACCCTCCGAACCGGAACACGTCATGACGTTATGGCGGCAGGAATAGGTAAGGCGGTGGTACAATCCGGACGAGTCGCTGCTAAACTCTACCACCTAGTCAGATGTCACGGTGTTAATGACGGTGAGCCTATGCTCGCCTTTTACGAGCTGCCTGGCAAGGAAGGCCGATGGTCTATTCTACAAAGGAGCCCGGTCCCACACAGGGAATTATATTACATTTAACCTAATACATTTGTTGCATCTAAATCTTTATAAAAAGGGTTAGATTAATTTTAATTTCAAACAATTTACAATAACAAAAAAATGGTACCAGTTAAAAAGCTTAGTAAAAGCAGCCAAAATTAATACCAACAAACCTATAATAAATTTCAGGCTAGTTAATTTTTTTAACATTTATTTTTAACAAAAATAAAATGTGACATTTAATTCACCTTTAATTACCTATGTAAAAAGTAATTGTAAGCAGAAATGTCAATATACGAAAAACGTTCGCGACTCGTTTTATGTATTAATATTAAAATGTATTTTTTTTAATTAAAAATTAAAAAGACTTACCTTATAGTTTATTAAAAATCCTGTATAATTTCAACAAGACACAGATAATAACAACACTACACGATATTCAATGTCCACTCACTTGAATCTAAATGCATCCACTCACAAACTATTTTCGTAACTAAACTTTGGTGGGGAAGCGCACACGTCCACCGTCTGCACGGGCGAAATACGTACTGTTTAGATTTCAGCAAAACTGTTGGCTTGGGCGGGCAAGATTATGAACATTCAGCCATGCATTAAATTGAATTACGAAAACATTGATATCCAATTTTAGAAAACATAATTTTAGAAAGTAGTCTCTCTAGATTCACAGGGATGGATTGTGGATTTTTTGATTAGATGGTGGAGGATAAGAAAAAGATCAAGTGAAGTTGATATTTTGAGCGGTGAGGAAATCGTGTTAAAGCCATAAAAATATCAGTTATTGTCATTTAATCATAAACGAGCGAAACTGTTGTCAATGTTGTTACATAGTAATATTTTATTATATTGTTATTTCGACTCTTTGATCGAGGGGTTAACTTTCACACCTTACTTCACCGTCAACCACAGGGCCCAGCTTCGTCATGTTCAAAAACGTATTACCAAGTCTCTGTGTTATTAAATTTATACTGGTATCATTACAAGTATTTCTATCTACTGTCGAGTACACCCTTAATGCAAGCATTTAATTTGTCTAACAATGGGTCTTGATCCAATTTGTGTTAGTCGTCCAGAGATATATATTTATGTTTATTTATGTATTCGTAGGAGAGCCAAGGGCCTAAAAGTTGTTTTCATTCACCGCTATGAATACATCAAGAATTTTGTCTGGACCACAGAGGTGATATCTAATGATACTTATTTGATGTGCGTATCCGATGAGGTTTAATGAGGCGTTGAGATTACCATTACCACAATGTGGGTCTGGTTAGTAATACCGGCTAGTCTATCATACCCTGGTTGTAACTGTGCCTATTTATTCGGGGATACGGGCGTGAAAATACTTACTATCAATTCGAAGAACTCCAAGTTCTGGAACGTAGACCAAACAATTCGATTACGAGGTGAATATTAATTAATTTAGGTTAAGTTTACTTTACCGAATTAAGTTTGAAAGCATAACAAACGAGTTGAAATTTAATTGCTTACTGTTTTACACGCGGAAGGTAATTGGCAAAAAAAAACTAATTTCTCAAACGTCGTCATAAAATTTTACACTTCGGATGGAGAGTAATGGGCAGCTCACCAGGATTGCGTATTCTATTCTTTTATGTGATTAGAGCGAACTAGCACACTGCTCTCCTAATAGTAAGAGAAAACCATGGCCTAAACTATAAATGTTGTAAGTGCGTCGCTGTATTAAGGATTGAGACTAAAAACTCACGGGTAAAATCGCTCCGTGAGTTCTGTCTCGGGATCAAGCCAACTGTTAATTAAGACACCGCTTGTCCGCGCAATAAACGTCATTAACAGAATTCATCAGCTTATAGACTTATTCGGGGGTCACTTGAGTGAACTCGCAAAATTTACATTATATGTGTTATACTATGTTAATTGTTAGGTGATAAGTGATAATAGTAATTATTATTTGTCGCTTTTGTAATAAGATATATAATTACTAGTTTAGTTTTAAGGATGGCTACACTATCGCATTAGGTTAAGATGACCTGTAATGGTAGGGTAAGTTTATTAATAAATAAATAAATAAATAAATATTTTGTGGTTTTAAACAGAATAAAAATTGGTTATTTTGAATGTGCTGGACTGATTAAAACGTGCCAGCAACAGATTGGAGTCTAATCTCTAATCTAAATATTAGTTTATCATATATGGGTGACTTCTATTTTTAAGCATCTAGAAAGTTCACTATCCTAACTTCAGTTTAAATTCATTGATACTAACGACTGCACTCAGAGGACTTTAATTATCTTTTAATCAGTTTTACGTCAACATTTACCTATACAAATTGTGACTTACAGTCGTACTCAGAGACGTCATTAGTCTCTTAATTAGTCATTAAGTCGACATTTTCAATACTAAATTGTGAAAGTGTGTTAGTCTGGGCTCCTTTGGAGAATAGACTATTTGCCTTCCTGCTATGACATCCGACTAGGTGGTAGAGTTTTTGCAGCGACTTGCTTGGTTTGGTACAACCGCCTTTTCTATTGCTTCCTCCATTAGCCTTGCGTTGACGTGTTCCGGATCGGAAGGTAAGGTATCGGTGAACTTACTTTTGTGTCGAGGCCTGACATCCTCAGGTTTACAACGCTTTATTACCACCATTGGTGTCTGCTTGTTTGACTTCCAATATCATAAAAAATAATTAGAGTTAGTTGACGTCTCTGAATGCGGGCGTAATACACTAAAGGGTGTTTATTTTGCGAAAGATTGATGAATGATAAAAACACATTATCTTACAAATTTAAAAATGATGATTTAATAAAGAATTCAAATTCCAATCTCCTTATTCGGATAAACTTAACCTTTTCCATTAAGTAACGGCTGTCTTCATCTAATTTCCGGATAGGAACGATAATTTAAAGCGAAATTCTCAATCCCCATAAATTACTGTACTATTGTCTCAAGAGATTCCGAGGCAATTTAAATGAAATAGCTTAAATTATAAACAAACGCAGGCGTTGGCGTGATTGACTTGCTTAATTATTAAATTTATTGATTTTCTTTGTGTTCCTTCATAAATAAGACAGGAAATTTAATTTTAATATTTTCAAACTTAATGATTTAATTTTGAACTTCCTCCAAAGCGTTCTATACAGTTTCGAACACTGGTTGTAAACATTTATTTGCATCAGTCTGGTCTTTTAATCTTAATTTAATGATAATCTAAATATAGAAACAAAGTTTTCTCCAAAGTTACTTTTATTGGAAGGCATGTTCATAACGTTTCCAAGAATAAAAGTAATAGTCGTTATGAAAATACTGCGAAAACTCAGCTGAAACAAGGATTAGAATAAAAGTTAATTGCTACCTATCTATCGATATATATTGCATAGGTGTCTGGGATGGGACTATATTTTGCTTTGAAAGAGCTCAATGATCAGTCCTGCAAACCATGAAACACAAACCTTTTTGGTTTTCCACTGATGCTTTAAATCGTTTAGTTGAAATGCTCAGGGTCAGGCACATTCGAATATTAAATGCTTGTGCTTCAGCTCGTCAACTCATGCCCAACTCTAGCAATAATCAACACATTATTGAAAAAAGAGTTTACAGGCATTTCACGTGGATGCATATTCTGCAATTTATAGCATTGTTTTAAAATCTTACGAGATTAGAAACAGCTCTCTAAGAGAATGTTTTGTTAGATCTATGGCCTGGTTTAAAACATTTGCAAAAAAATGAAAGATTGAATATATTCTAAATATAACTGCAGTACGCACCAGCATAGATGAGCGTGATACAATATCAATAGTAGTGATTCTGCTATTTACAAACCAAACCAAAATATCGTAATATGAGCTTAATTAAAGCTTTGTTAATACACACGTTAACGAATACGCTGAATTTGCAATAGTAGATCGCCACTAGCCATCGTTATCCTGGAATACTACGAAATGAGGTAAAATATTATTTATATAGCTGGTTTGTTGGGAGACATGTTTACAATGCAATACTCGGCCAAAGAGAATATGCGAAATTCAGTACCAGATAATTATCAATTTAAATTAATTTCAGTGTGTATTTTTAACCACGTGTGGTGTTATAAGTTTAATGTCTCTGCGTGTGCTTGAGTATATCTGTCTGTTAAGTCATAACTTCTGAACGATTGGGATTTTTCGTTTGATAGCTAAGATACTGGAGATGGTTCTTAGCTACATTGCTAAATGAATTTGTAATAAATAAAAATTGTTTTGTAGTAGATTATTGATTGTTTTAATATTATTGTTATTAAATTATCACCAAGTATTCTTTTTGTATTATTGTAGGACATAAATTAAAATTTCACGTTTTGATACTCATGCCTTATCATGCATTATCGTATTCAATGTTGGAGGGTATAGTATTTTGATTACGACTTCTGGCAGATACCTGCAACCATCGAAATAGGTTGTCATTTTTAAAGACTGAATAAATAAATAAATAAATATCCCTGGACAAGTTACACAAAATTGAATCTAACCCCAAAGTAAGCAAATTATATGCTTGTTTTACGGAGGTTAGTCAACGCTACCAATACATAGAAATACTTAAATTTATATCATAATAAATTAAACAAACACCCAGACCCGGTAATGCAGACATCCTGATGTTCATTACACAGATGCCTGCCCCCGTCGTGAATCGAACCAGAGTCTCGCGAATGGTTGGTAAAGTTAGGCATGTACGCTAGACACGATCAATGAGACGGTCAAATACTGAAATATAAGTATGTAAATTATAAATTAAGCTCGTAATTTGGCAGTGTCACACACATTGACATTGTTTGTAACAAAAAGATCATAGCGAATGAAACTGACAAACTGCGTTGGTGTTACGATACGATACGAAAAGGAAAATAGGATGTCGTTCGTGTTGGTTCGGTCATGTGGCATGAATGGTAAATGAAAGATTGAGAAAAAGTATACAATGAGAATTTGGGTAGTTGTGAGTATATGGGAAGGTTCAGGTTGACATCTCACGATCGAATCACTTGGATTTATCGGAGCGTGATCAAAAAAGTCTTGAAAACAGACTTTTTTGTATGAAAAGAGTAAAAAAAGTCGAAGCAAGCAAGGAAGTAAGCAAGGATCAAGACACGATACTCGGTGCCCTCTGCACACCACATACTGCAAAAGGTTTGGCCTGAAAATACGTATATAAATTTCAGTACGATAAAATGGTTGGTAGTTAATCCTAGTCTTGAGGTTAAAAAAAATAAACCCTCCGATAAAACCCAAGTGATTTGATGTTGCAATGTCAACCTAAACCTTCCCATGTACCTACCGCTATCTGAATTCTTGTTTTGTCAATCTTTCATCTGCAATTTACTCCACAGGACCCCACCAATGGCATTTTTTTTTCGTGGGGAAATCCATCATGGATACTCGCCACTTTCGGGGGAAATGGCGGGTTATGTCAGACTCCTACTGACTAAAACTCCACGGTGTCCTCCCCTAAGCCAGGTACCAGGGATGTGGGGACGCTTTCGCAAACTTTCACTGCCCCGGCGGCGCTGGATCTGATAAATCATATTGTCTGTAGTGGTGCATGGAGACATAGCGTGCACCACTTTCCAGTTCCAGTGGCGACAGGCACCCCTGTACCTGCCGCAACCTCATCTCGACCGGGCGGGCTAGATGGAAAGCCCGCCCCCTCCTTCGCGGGCTATACTGCTGCCATCCCACACGGGCCAAGTGGCCCACCACCCTGTGTGCGCTCCTCGTGTCCATTCTTGGACAGAGAGGGTTACTGAGGAGAGCCCTCCCTTGTCCGTATTGTTTCACCGGGGCCCCGGCTCGACCCCAGCTACTCAGCCCCACCGCCACGACAAGGCTCGGACCCTCGGGGGAACCAATGACATGTCCAAGCCTTCATATGTTAACACCAACACTGTTTACCAATTCCATTCGCTCCGTCTCTAATCTTCTTGTTGCAAATGCCGTCAGTGTGTGTAACATTACCGAATTATGTGGTTTTCTTATTTTATAATTTACATTATTTTTTTTGACAGTATCAAATGTTAATATTATAACATTGTAAGGTGTCGTTGTTTCTGCTCCTGTCTGACTGAGTTATAAACGGTTAAAGTACAAGGCAGACAAGAAGTCAAGTCTAGCTAAGTGGTAAGCACGTTAGTCGGAGGGTTCAGTAACTCTTAGTCTAGTAGCGTTGTACATGTGATATATGATTCTAGATATGAGATAGCAACGCATGTGTACATGTCATAATAAATAAAAATAAAAAAAAAATAAAAATGTCGTTCCAACCGTAGCTCAGTACTTCGGTTTCCCGCTTCACACTTCTACTTTTCTAAATATTTTACTTTTCAATCAGTCAAATTATGGGATTTGAGGTTCATGATACCCCTTTTTCACCTATTTTTTAATAAAAAGATTGAAGTAACTTTACTTTTCCTTGATAATCGTACCTAATTAAATTTTTTATAGTTATCCTATTAATATTATAAATGCGAAAGTTTGTAAGTATGGATGTATGGATGTTTATTACTCTTTCACGCTCGAATGGCTGAACGGATTTGTCTGAAATTTGGAAGACAGATAGATTGTGACCTGGATTAACATACAGGCTATTTTTAATCCCGATCGCACACCTGGTTTCTGTGAAAACGCGGGCGAAGCCGCAGGTAGCAGCTATTTATGATATTAATGTTTTTGTTGTTCTTAGTATACTTATAGTCGGTTTTTTTTGTCCACAATGCCTTCTATTTTATTTTCACAGTTTGAATTTTTCTTGGTTGGCTGCTAGAAATTTCTGAAGTTAGAGATAAGCGTGCCTTTTGTGCGTTTTTACTTCTACAATTTAGATATATTTGCTTTTCGTGTGCAATAAAGTATTAAATAAATAAACAAAATGTTGAGCGACGCGTCTGTCTCATATATTATGCCCATAGGTGAGGGCAGTTTTTTACCATCCATCAGCTCACTTGTTTGCTATTTTATAGCAAATCGAAAATCGCCTATGATGTAGCTAAAAGAGACAGAAATATCCCTTTAAAATTTGCATGACTGTTTCGGATTTATATGTATGGAATGGAATGAAAATTTAGTGAAAATCTGATGACATTATCTCATGCTTATTATGTTTAATGTGAAGGGTCATCAAACAATAGGAGGTTGTTTATGAAATTTATGTCGAACCATTTTAGAATCATTAGCTATTTTTCGAAAAAAAGAAATGACCAAATCGCGACATGGTACTTATAAAATAGTCGGAGTCGGGTTTTGCAGTTTTATTGAGCTTAATTATTGATATCAAAATAATAGAATTGTTAGTCAAAGTACTGGACGCATATTTCCGAAACATGGACAGTTTGGCGATATGCCAGTCAGTATGAATCATCGCAATGGAGGCGAACCACTGTCATTTGTCAGCATCACAGATCCGTTGCGACGGATCGGAACCAGCATCATATTAATGTACAGTATTGCCAATTCAATCATCTCGTTGGTCGAGGTGTTGGTAGGTGTGTATACCTAACTTTATTGATAAACCGCGAGCATCGGGTTCGAGTTTTGACTGAGGCAGGTGGTGAAATATATGTCTGTATTTTTTGATAGCAAGAGAATATTATCACCTATAGACAACATAAATTAGTAAGGGGTTTTGTAGCTTTTAAATACCTACCATCGATACCATTGTATAGAATTATAGACTTTCTATACACTATAGAGCACCTACGTAACATGTAAATATCGTAGTAAATTATGACCAATATGTATACATACAGTATGTATACATACTTGGTCTGAATATACGAGTATATTCAGACCAAGTCCCTTACGGGTTAGGCAAAGAGTATCGAGGGTCATAATGTACACATAATCGAATAAATGTAAACACATAATATCCTTCGACAAATTAAACATATTGATCTAACCTTTTTTAGGACAAATAACAGCTACACCATGTACATACGCCAATAGACACCATAGATATTGTAGGTGCGTCGCTGTCTTCTGCGTTTGTCTGACTTTTAAGTCTAACAGCTACTCTACTCTCTGGACCGGAAGATGACAATCATATGGTAGCAGGAATAGGAAAAATGCAATTTGCAATGTGCTTGTGTTATGGGTGTTAAGCAACGATATTAATACGCAGATATTTCAATAGATGTCGCTACAAATTTTGCTAACACCTAAAAATACAAAAATCTATGTTCGTTACACAAAATGGCTTTCTTAGTTGAAGTTGAAGGTGGTAAAGTTTTACAGCGACTCGCCCGGATTGTAACCACCGCCGTACCTTTTCCTCTGTGCTTGCAGTTGACGTGTTCCAGTTCGGAGAATAATGTAGCCGGTAAACTTACTTTTGCTAGAGGCCTTATATCCCGACCGTAGGTTGGCAACGCACTATTACCACTTTTGGTGTCTCTAGGTGGCGTGAATTTCTTACCATCAGGAAATTCCTTGTTTGTCTTCTAATATCATAAAAAAAGCTGCTACTGGAGGTTACACTCCTAATAAAGAACTGATGTCATTTTCAAATATTGCTGACTCTCTCTAATGTACCGGACTCTCTTTTAGAGAATCTCATGATATCAGTTATTATAGTCAAAATAGGAGAGAGGTTGGTACATTAGAGAGAGTAAGCAATATTTGGAAATGACCTCAGTTCTTTGTTAGTAATGTAATCTCCAGTAGTAATAAAGCTTCATGTCTCGTTTTAATTCGAACCCGAGCTTCGCAATTTGTCAATGACGTTAGGCGTGTATGATAACTCACCACCAACGAGGTCACACATACATAATGCTTAAAACAGCAGACTATTATTCCTGCCGCCATAACGTTAATGCTTACCGTTGACTTGTTCCAGTTCTGAGGGTAAAGTAGCCGATAAACTTACTTTTGGTCGAGGCCTAACATCCCGGTCTCAGGTTGGTAACGCACCATTACCACCTTTGGTGTCTTTAGGCGGCGTGAATTTCTTACCATCAGGAAATCCGTCTGCTTGTTTGCCTTCCAATATTATAAAAAAAAACTCATTTCGCATTCAAGTAAAACATATGAGATTTGGCGACTCGCCAGTCGGTATGAATCATCGTAAGAGCGTACTTCCATTTGTCAGTACCCGAGATCCAACGCGTCGGATCGGAAACAAGGATATTAGTTTACGAGATGTTTTATTTTTGTCACCTTCAGATTGCAACCACACTCGTGTCGTGGATTTGTCATTGCCACTCGCAAAATATACGAAGAAAAACACATTTGTACTCAAGCGTTAAGAATTGTCAAATCTACTTCCATATGTCCATTTGAGGGTTAACATTTTGATGTCTTATGTAAAAAGACAGTGAAGAGGTAAATGGAGTTTTTGGGCTATTAAAAGAAAAGATGGTCGCAGATTTTTTGTAATTACTGAATTTAGTGTATACTAGCTGTTGTCTGCGGCTTCGCCCGCATTTTCACAGGAACCCGGTGTGCGATCGGTATTAAAAGCCGTCACAATCTGTCTGTGTTCCAAATTTCAGACAAATCCGTCCAGCCATTCGAGCGTGAAAGACTAACAAACAGCCATACTATATATTGTATTCTATCCCACAAATAATGCACTTCCAGACTTATAATTAAAGCAATTTGTGCCAATTGTTCCTTATCCATTCTAAAATATCAAAAATTCGCAACGTTAATATTCAAGTTTTCACTTCTGTCGGTACTCACGAAGTGCAACCCGTTGTTTTTTTGTATGTTTGTTACGAGATTACTCGGCCAATAGCCAACTGATTTTGACGGTTTCTCTTAGAAAGATAGGTCATGATTTAAAGGTGGTTCAGTGGTGGTATTAGTTTTATCATGATCGACGTGTGGCTTTTGAGTCACAATTAATATAATTATTTTTCTCGTATCTTGACGAGATCTTTGATCGAATATATGTCTTATTAAGTGAAACTCGTAAATTTCTTGTTACGGTCGTTGATACAATTTGTATAGGACCGCTTAGGAAACATTTGCTATATTTAGAAAAAACAAAGCAAAAAAAAGGAAATTGCGACGCAGTACCCAATAAAATAGTTCGACTCCCAGGTATTTCATTAGGTACCATGTCAAATGAAATGGTTGGAAGTCGGTTTTTCCAGTTTTACTGTGATTACATTATTAAATGGTATGCTTAAATTGTAATGTAACAAATAGATTATATCTTCACGCCCATATCCCCGAAGACGTAGGCAGAGAAACAACCCAAGCACACGCGACTAGCCGAAAACAGTAAGTCCCACAATGTGATAAGTGGCAAGCCTATCATCAACCGGATATTTAAATACATTTTCTATTTTTTTTTGTTGCTCTACCCTACCTACTTAAAAGTTTACTCCGACGTCGGACCGCTTGACCGACGCGATAAATAGGTTGTGAACTTCGAAAATTAACTAATAATTTGTTGCTGACTTTACGGATTTTACGACTTCGCCGGACGTTGAAAATATCTAAAAAATATGGTGATAAAAACAGCTGGTGACGGTGCCGTTAAACTTTTGTTCTCGTGACTGAATGGGTAATAAAAGGACATGTTGCGTGCAAAATAATGGTTTGTTATGTTCACCCCATGTTTTTACGCGAGTTTGCAAATTAATACAGATAACCCTTTTGTTCTGTCGACTTGGCTTATATGAGTCATTGTTGGTCTTGCCATATCTTTTTTTAATTTATACGGAATTCGAAATAATATTTACTCATGAAATGTTTAATCATCCATGTTTAACAGCTAACGCAAATGCTGTTTGTCTCTCAATGAGTTATGTTTAACAATTACAAATACTCATGAGGTAACATTTGGTATTTTCACAAATGTTTAAACAAAAATTACATTTGAATGCCAAGCTTTTTATTCGAAAAAGGCGTAGCCAATATGGGTGTAAGAGTTTAAGTTGATGATATATTGATGGGTGATGTGAATGATTATCGTACTTCTTTGCAGTCTGCATTTGTAACAATGAGATCCGAGAAAGAGTAGGAGTGAAAAATAAAGTATTTAAAGAGGAAGATAGGCAGGTCTGCTAGGATCGTGAGATTTGGCAGTTGAAACTCTCTCCCTAACACATGAGAAATGTAGCGTGAAGATGTTTATGTATGTATTTATGTTGTAAGAAAAAAACTATCAAGAAAAATCCGAACTCATTTCTCAAAAGTCGGCAACGCGTGGGTGATACTACTGGTTTTGCGGATTTCCATAGGCATAGGTGATCACTTTTAGCCGATCATCCTCTAGCCACCTGTTTATTCTTCTTTAAGAAAAACTTCACTTTGGACAAGATTTGAACCTTGATCCTTTTGTCTCATCTTCTTAATCCTAATTCTGATAGAGGCATTTCTTTTTTTAGAAGAATGTAAACATTTATCCTTAGCCCATTAAGAGTGCTAAAATTAAAAAGTTTGGTTTGTACTTATTTATTACAAGCATAGCCTGTATATTCTAATGAACGTATCCTTGTTGTTTATTTTATTCCTATGAAACTGGTCAGTTTGCTTAATATCAAATATAATTTTAAAATCTTGTTAGTTGCAATCGTTAATTTAAATTAGCTTTGGAAATCGTGAACCAGCTTGCAAGACCAATTATCGGTGTCTTCCGTTCCTACGGCGTGATTTTCTATTTACATTTCTAGTAAAATTATTTGTAGTAACAAATAATTTTACTAGAAATGTAAATAGAAAATCATTTATTTTACATACACCTTATATGAGGTACCAGTGACGAGTCTATATAATACTATAAACTGAAATCTACGATCGTATTTACTCACCAATGAAAGCTAATTCAAGTATTTTGAAAATTACAATTATTATTACCTTATATTTTTATGTTATCAAAATACATATAATGTACTTATGTATAAGTTCAATCACGTATTTGACCAGCGCATACCACTATGTCCGACGATCTTTGACGGAAACACTGCAGTCAAGGCTCGGGAGATGCATGTCACATTTGTGATTGATCTTGCTAGTTACTTTCCTTCCTTTTCCTTCTTTTCGGAAATTAGAAGATTGACCGTACTATACAATCAGTTTATACGGTGCGGTAGTTTTCCTAATGACAGACAAAAAATTAAACGTCATTATTAAGAGGAAATAAAGTTATTATGTTTCTTTGTTTTTAAGTTTTCTCTGAGTTGGTCCGATTCCGTTGAGTAGAAGAGATTACCTGCCTCAATGGTTAAAATATATCCATGAAATATCCATGAACGAGTCTTCGCAGAACTCTGCTTCATAGTCGGCTAGTTTATGATATTGAGGAAAACAATATCGTATGGACGAATGCCAACTTCTCACCCAGGTTTAATTCGTTAATACCTGGTTGATACAGAGTATATTTGTTGGCACACCTGGGTTATTAAATTGGCAACATTTCAATATAAAATACATTCGAGGTATGCAAAAACATTGATAGAAAGAGTCAGTTTAGAAAATGAAAAAATAATAAAAACTAGTCAAGTGTAAAAGTCTTTAGTACGTGGTTTTAAAAAGTGACTGCGAAATACAGGTTATAAAAATGTAACTTAAAATTAGCGACATATAATAACTTTTTTTCCTCTTAATTACGTTAATTTTTTTCTTCGTAACGAACTTTCAAATACGAGTTTTGCTACTTTGTTTTAAATTTACGAATAACCGCGCTTTCGAAAAAAGAATTATGAAATCGTGACGTAGTTTCAAAATAATTGAAGTTCGTTGCAATTTAACTACGCTGAAATTATTGGAAGTCTGTTAAAAAGTTGCAATTTCTCTAGAGTAATTCTGCCCATTTTTAATCTTACTCTAATTAAAATTTTAAAATTAAAGAGCTGAAAGACTTATCTACATGCAGATGGATTTACTAAAATTAAGAAAATCATGCAGCCTACAGACAGCATTGGTTTGTTTTAAATATAAGACATGAATGGTAAGCTTGCTTCGAAAATAAATTTATACTTCGAAAGCTAGATGATGACATTGACGAGCACCAATATTATGTCGTCCGCTACAAGTAATTAGTAAGGTTAACAGCATGATCAGGACTTTTCACTAAAAGATAAGTAAATCTACTGTATGTATACTATGAGCTACTTGACCATTTATCTTTTTCATCTAAAGAGTAAAGCGATGAAGACAAAGTATCTTTACGCCTATATCCCCAAAAAGTTAAGTTACTTTATAATCATAATTATTGAAAAATATTAGCGTTCTGCACTTCTCCCATACATAAACTATAAGTGTGCCAAATTTTATGCTCCTGCGTCCTCGCGATTTTCGTAAAAAGGGTCCAAAGTTTTGGTATCACGTAGTAATAAACAGATATAAATTAATCATAGCAGAGAAAATTTTCGCTAAAATCATATTCGTGTGTGACGATTTTATAATCAGTAAACTAAAACGATAATAATAAATAACTTTAACTGCCTCGTTGGCACAAGGTTAGCGTAGACGTTAACTCCACCAACTAACCGTGAGTCCCGGGCCCTGTAGGGTTACTCTTGAATCTCGATATCATGCGAATTGGAAATTGGAATCGTATATGTCACTTTAGATACTTTTGAACACAGAATTAGGGGACGATTAACATTTAGTTACAAATAAATTCAACGAATAGGATAAAATAATTTACTATTTACTATTAACTAAATCGTAATAATTTGCCAGTATTGTGTTCAAGAGTACCTAAAATGACATATTCGATTCCAATTTCCAATAATGCATGAATCGAGTTTCGAGAGTAACCCTTCTGTTCACGACAGGAGCTGGCATTTGTGTAATAAATATAAATGTCACCATTTCCATTTACCTATGTCTGTTTTTTTCCGTGGCCGTAACACCATAGATGTTATAGGTGATACGCTAACCTGTGATCAGGATGTACGTAATCCAATTATGCAAGTCTAACGGCTACTTGATTTTACTTGACCGGAACATGAGAGATCATTATCGCGGCATTATAATAGGTAAGGCAATGGGAACCCAGTCAAGTTGCTGCACAGAACTCTATTAAGAGTAAACTAAAATTATCTATGAAATAAAATCGTGTTACTTACGCTATTTACTTTATTCTAATATAATCAAGAACCACTAAACCGACTTAACTGAAATTTGATAGCGAGGTAGCCTAAAACTAGGAGAAGGACTTAGTATCTTTGATCCCTTTTAACTGCGACAAAAACAAAACACCATTTAAATGTTTCGCATTCAAACTGAACAGGTGGAACGAATATCGCCAGAACAGCTAGTTTTAAATAAATAAGTATAGTAACTTAGTATAATTTGCATTATACTCATAGCACAAGCATACAATTTGCTTAATTTGGGTTTAGATACATTTGATTAATTTGTCCAGAGATATTTATTTTTAGATATTTATATATACTTAAAAGCGTTGTAGTCACATCTTACATAATTTAAAGTCCTTCCTTTACGTGACTATAGGCCACGATTGTATCTAACCATCAGAGATAAACAAACATTCACTGTCTTACCAGATGAAAAAAAAAACAAAAAAATCTAGTATATTTTATAAATATCCAACTCAAAAAACGAAAGAAATTAAACTTGATAATTTAAGCGCAATAAAAACTCAAAAATGCTGACTACAGTTTTCACACACAAAAAAGTATTTTCCTTGATTTCTCCGGGATCCCATCATCAGTCCTACACTTGATGACAACGGATTTACCTCCTATACTCTTTCAAAAAAAATTAAATCGGTTCAGAAATGACGGAGAAAACGATAAACTTCCATAAAAAGGTATAGGAGTCGAACAAATGGTCTTCTCTTTTTTTCAAAGTCGGTTAAATACACACTAAACCTATTATTACCAACAGAAGAACATCGTAACTGATTATATTTTTTTCATCAGAAGAGCAGTCTACAATTTCAATATTTTATTCAATATTTTTTTTTATTATATAACTAACTATTTTAAAAAATGAAAAATGGGTGCTTCACAGGAAACACATCCTACCTTCCAGCTATATCAGCGTGTCGGTGACAATCTAATCACATGAAAGCGTGTTCTGAATAAAATACCATCGACAATTTTATAACGAGATAGTTCCCCAGTAAAAATCACATGTATAGGAAAGCTTTTAGTATTAGTTAGCAGCAGCATTTATACTAGGTGGTAGAGTGTTTAAAGTTGCTTTAACGTCCATGCTCCCCACTGTCATATTCCTTCCGTACGAAATAGCTTGTCATTTTCACAAGTGGCTCAAATTCCGCTGTAAGTTAGCTACACAAAACTACGGTTCTTTCTTACCATCAAAGAGGCCGACTGCTTATTATCTGTTATGTTTTATTTATTTAAGTTTGACTCGCATATTATGTGTTTGTGTGTGTGTGTGTGTGTGTGTCCGTCTGTTTAAGTGTATGTTAAATCATAAATTTCGATGCCGAGAATTTTGTTTGTAAGCCGACTGTTATGTTTTATTTATTTAAGTTTGACTCGCATATTATGTCTGTGTGTGTGTGTGTGTGTGTGTGTGTGTGTGTGTGTGTGTGAGTGTTTGAGTGTCTGTATAAGTATATGTAGAACCATAAATTTCTATGCGGGGAATTTTGTTTTTAAGCTGGATCAAGTGGATTTTTAGCTAATTTGCACGTAGGTATGTTGTTAGGGTTATTGAAAATTTCTAATTCTAGAATTGTTAAAAACTAACCTGGCAACTTTAAACTAAACCACTCTCATCGTAAAAAAGGAAATTTTGTTTATTTTTTCTCGGAAAGGGATCGTCACCGTATCGCCTCGAGCCGTACTTTATTGTTTGTACAAAACTCCATACTGCAACGCACACTAATCAGAATCGTAACGTAATCGCCACGGCTCGGAAGGCTCGCGGTCGGCGAGCCGTAAGCGCGGTGTCGTTTAGCCGTAGCCGAGTTGATGTACAGGAGCTGCTGATACTGTTTGGTTACGAGCATACGTTAAATTGACGCCTGGTTGACGGCGAGGCCAAAGGTGATACAATGACGATCCCTTTCCGAATTGATGTTTGTGATGTGACCTTTATACTTTAAAATGCATGTTATCTTTTTCAAATGAAAAAAAAAACTAGAAGAGGTGGATCACTTTAGATATATCATATAAGTCTGGACATATCAAATTACGACGTTTTTTTCAATGTTTTTGGGGGAATAGATTAAACATCTATAGAAATGTAACAGACTAATCTGACAGCACTAAAATGTTGTCCCCTTTTATATTTTTTGTTGAAATAAAATATCGAAAACGTAGAACTGAGTGAGTGCCTAATAAAATTATCACCATTAACAGAACGGTAATTCTACTAAGCACTAACTAAACTTATTTTAGATACTTGCTATTTTTTCCAATTGAATAAAAATTAAAAAAGTAGGACATTTTAGACGTATTAAATTTGTCAGGGTACAATAACTTCTGAAGTTTTATTTAATGCCTGTAGAAAAGTCACTTACAAACATGTTTTATCTCTTTCTATTACTTGCGTTGAAAGAGTATAACGGTAACTGGAAATTAGTGTGGTAAATGCACTGCAAAAATACCCCCATTGCATTTTTATCCCAGTATCTAAACAAGTTCTCGCTTTACACTACTTTACTCTCCTAAAATCATTTTACTAAGTGGATGTAGCCGCGAGCAATACCTAGTACTTAATACTATAGTTAAATAAATCTAAAAATGTGCATAACATCTGTCCTGGAAACATTTGTATAGTAAGTAGTGTAATTTTCTACATTGATATTTTTTTATCATATCAGAAGGCAAACAAGCAAACGGATTTCCTAATAGTAAGAAATTCAAGCCGCCAAGAGATACCAAAAGTGGTAATGGCGCGTTACCAACCTGATGCCAGGATGTTAAGCTTTGAGCAAAAGTAAGTTTAACGGCTACCTTATCTTCCGAACCGAAACTCGTCAACGACAAACGCTGACAGGAATATGTAACGCGGTGGTACCAATCGGAGCGAGTCGCTTTGAAACTCTACCACCTAGTCAGGTGTCAAGGTGGCGTTCGCCTTTTAAGATCTGCCTGGCAGGAAGGCAGATGGTCTTTCCTACAAATGATCACGGAATAACACGGGGGAAAGATACTTATAGTTTAGCTTTGGAGTTAAGTTATTTATATATTGAACCGCCTCGTTGGTCGAGTAGCTAGCGTTCACGCCTAACTACATCGACGAACCGCGAGGCTCGGGTTCGATTCCCGACGGGGGCAGGCATTTGTGTGATAAACATTTAGATGTCTGCATTTCCGGGTCTGGGTGTTTATTAAATTTGTTCTGGTATCTATTTAAGTATTTCTATGTATTAGAATCGTTGACTAACACCCTACACATAACACAAGCATGTAATTTGCTTACTTTGAGGTTAGATTTAATTTGTGTGACTTGTCTAAAGATATTTATTTATTATTTTATTTATTCCGATCGCCTCGTTGGCCCAGTCGTTAGTTTACACGTCTTACTCTTTCGACCAACTGCGAGGCTCGGTTTCGTTTCCCGACGGGAGCAGGGACTTGTAAAGTAAACATATATGTCTGTATTTCCAGGTCTGTGTGTTTATAATTGTATTTATTTAAGTATTTCTATGTGATAGTATCGTTGCCTAGCACCCTTATCAGGAGCATACACTTTGCTTACTTTTGGGGTTAGATTAATTTGTGTAATTGATTCAAAAGATATTAAATTAATAATTTATCCTCTCTTCCCAAACCCAAGTACCGTTTCCGTTCTGTGGTATGCAAAGCAATATGAAATAAGTTTTTAATACTTTTTCAGGCTTTGTTTGAAATTTTTTAAACTCAAAGGTACAGCAAATACAGTAAAATAGGTTAACTTTTGAATGAAAATTCAATGGTTATTTTTTATATTTTTTAATATTTTCTTTAGCATTAGCAGTAGCAGCAAGTATATAATATTTTATGACAATTGTGTAATTGGTAACAAAATTATTTATTTGTTTATTTTTTTTTTGTATTCTGATTCAGTTTTAAGCTCCCATTGGACATAGAAAAGGGAAGCAACAACAACAGCAGATATCACCATAATTAATACATTTACATCGGCGTACTTCTGCATGGGTGTTTGAGTATTACTTGAAATGACTAAAGGTGAGTATAGATTAGAGCATTTTTGTGTAATGTAACGTTGCTATGAATCTTATAAGATAGATAAAAGCTCAGTTTCCAAAGCATTGCCTTGCCATGTTCCTTTTTTTGTTTTTTTTTAATGGCTAATTTGTTGCTAGCCGCGAGGTTTTCACAACTTCACCGGGCGTTCAATTTCTTCGTGCGAGTGCTCCGCGTAATGCTCACTGCGAGTTCATAATACCGGTGACATTTGTTGCACCTTGCGTTCATCCTCACTTGAAATGTGGGATCCACAAGTTGCGTGTGATGCGTTTATCTTCATTTATCATATTAAAAGAAGAAAGAAAACAATTGGCAAATGAACATTTACATTAGAAGAAAAACTATTGGAGGTTGTCACCTCGTACCCGAGTGTCGCCCGCGCTCGTATAAAGGCTCGGCGAAATGTTACGCCTACATCTATGTTGGTTTGTATTGTGAAAAAACGGCGAGCATACTCAACGTCTGTTTTGTGAAGCGTTATATACTAGAAAATATCATACAAGGGCTCGTTGATATGTTATAAGCAAATACTCTATTATATAAAAGTATCTTCACGCCTATATCCCCGAAGAGGTAGGCAGAGGTAACAACCAAGGCACCCACGACTAGCCGAAGACACTAAGTCCCACAAAGTGATAGGTGGCAAGCCTATCGCCAACCGGGCACATTTCCAATCCCGACCAACATTTTTTTTTATTAGAAAGCTGGAAAAATCCAATTTTCTTTTTGTTGGCCAACCCGGGATTCGAACCCGGGACCTCATGCAGTCAAGTCCAATACCCGGACCGCTAGACCACAGAAGCGATAATATATGTCTAAAATAAAACATATATCTCTAAAAACTCATCTTTACACCCGTCTCAATTACAATTCATTTATAAAAAGTCGATATATCAAACTGAACATTTTAATCTGTGTGAATTTATTACTAAAAACCGATATAGGTTTAAACATAGAGGATTTCGAGCGAGGAGACTGCGCAAATAAATTCAATTAGAATGCTTTATGTGGTGCAAGAAATATTTCCAAACTATCGTTGGCCCAAGTTACTATTTTTTATTTATATTGTTTTGCTGGTCTCGCCTTTGTGGTCTTGCGGTTCAGGTGTTGGACTTAACTCCATGAGGTCCCGGGTTCGAATCCCGGGTCGGGCAACAAAAAGCAAATTCGGGTTTTCCAATTTTCTAATAAAAAAAATGTACGGGATTTGATATGTGCTCGGTTGGCGATAGGCTTGTCACCTATCACATAGTGGGACTTAGTGTTTTCGGCTAGTCGTGGGTTGTGCCTCTGCCTACCTCTTCGGGGGTATGGGCGTGAATATACTTTTTTTTGTATTGGTGGAATAAGATAGTAAAAAACACATGGTGTTCCGAATGGCAAGAGACAATTGTGATCTATTTACACCATCTATGATGATATTAGCACACACTATTAAAGCTACGTCGTTGTACCTTAGTGGGGAGTTAGGCCTATTGTGCTATCAGCCAACCAACTTTAGTATCGAAACACAACAGCGCCAAGCGCTGTTATTATGATAGCAGGAAGAAGTTCAACATAATATCCCGTCTACTAACATCACCTATAACTATATAACTAGCTACTATTATTTAGTTCCACCCGTTCTTGTTTGTTGTGTGAAAACTCAAAATGTTGTTTTCCTTATTTATTCATTTAGACCTTTCCTGGGCTTTCACAAATAATTCAAAACCAAAATTAGCCAAATCGGTCTAGCTGTTCTTGAGCATTAGCGAGACTAACAAGAAGCAATTGATTTTCCCGGCGAACTGTGTTCTACCCGTTTTATTTTTATGGGAAAACTTAAAATATTTTTAGTAGTTTTCTGTTTTTCTTGTCTTTTAAACTTTCCCTGGACTTACACAAATAGTTCAAAACCAGAATTTTACAAATTACTTAAATTTTAGACATTTACATATATTTCAAATATTCACTCACGAAATTACTTTTAGATTGTTGTGACAACAAACTAAGAAATCAACAGACGGTGACAGTTAATATGCAGAACGATATCAAGTAGCTTAAAACTCATCAATGCATGCAGAGAGAGAGGTAGGGAGAGATAGAGAGGAGAGGAAGAGTTAGAGAGGGAGGAGGGAGAGATAGAGAGGGGAGGAGGGAGAGGTAGGGAAAAAGTAGTATGAAGTGCCATCGTCCAAATATCTTACTCCGTCTAAATATCTTAAAGTAAAAAAAAGGAAACTAACTCTTAATTATAGAATTACATATACCAGGTACAAGATGCTAGTTTGAAAATCGATCAACCAAGCAATGTTTGTTTAATGTGATGCAAATTGCAGTATTAACCAATGGGTTGTATATTGTTATTGATTAATGAACCAATAGTGTAACACACCAAAAGAGTTCAATAAACCGCTTACGCTTGTGATTTATGTATGTACTTTCTATAATTCGATTCTTTTAATCAAGTCCAAAAAGAGGTCCATTTCTTTTCTATGGATCTTTGTAACATGCTCGTTACGAGTTTACTCGGCCAACAATTCTCTCACTATGAGTTTACAGCTTATGCAGCCAACAAAAAAATAAACTCATATGCAAAACACTAATGAATATAAGGAGCAGCCCCTAGCGGGCAGTAAAATGGCAATCTTAGCACTGTGTGTTTCAAGCATAAAGTCTATGTGTTTTTTTATTGATTAATTGATTGAGTTTTTATTTAAAATAAGTATCTGAGTATATTTTTAAAAATTAATAATGCCTTAATTATATAATATTAATAACATATACAAATAATAAAATAACATATTTTATTAATAGAAATAATCAAAAATTTTATTACAAAATTAAGGAATGGTGAATAATATTGAATTATAAAATTGAAATTAACATAAAAATATTGAAATTTACTATATTGTCCAAACTGAAGTATTAGCAAAATATTCCTTAATCTTATAATAAGCTTTTTTAAGCTCGTTATGATCTTTTTGATACAATTTTTAAAATTTATTTCCAACATTTTTTAGATATATTCTGGAATTTTATTGTACGCAAGTACCCAAGTGCCAATGAAACAGTTAGATTTTTTGTAGTGGAAACACTTTTACTATATAAATAATATCTTATTTTCAATTCTCGTATTTACACTGTTATGAACAAAAAAAATTGTATTAATGTCAATTGATCGCTCTCCTCTATAATAAAATATTGTATCTCAAATGATTGTGAAATTACTAAGATAGACAAGTCTTGCAGTCTGTACGTTCATAAGCTGTCTAATTTTCATAACAGCATAAGATGTTGAACTAATTTTTTTGTCAGTTTTGTTATTTGGGGGCCCCCTGCAGGCCAAGGAAAGTCGTTTATTCGTAAGTTCTTATTTCTCATTATTCAATTTTACAGTAATATTATTTAGAGCAAATTACATCCTTAGGTCTTACTGGCATTGAATATTCGATTGTTTGCGTCGAACCATTTATGAACTAGTGAAAGTGTGGTTCTTACTTTGTCATAATCTGTGTAATTTCTTTGTTGTCTGGTATTTGTGATTACCATGTTTCCTAAAAACCCATCCTTAACAGCTCATGCTCAAAAAATAGCACAATATAGTCTATAATACTTTGACCTGTTCAGCCAAGGTAACATTCACAAATCGCATTCTACCTACTACTTACAAAATTAAAAAAAATGCTATTACATCGACAACTCGTTGTAGCTCAACCGCCAATTATGTGTACCACGTATTGTACCAAGAGTATACCAGCGTTGACACGCGTAGGCGTAAACTCGCTATGGCCAGTTTGTGTGAAGGTAGAATATTCTACGTTATATTATTACCGTGGTAATATCGCTGCCGCTAGTGAGTTAGACAGTTTGTCATAATACTCACCGTGAAGCATAATGCAGTAACATCCCCTGGGCGCGGTTTACTCTTGCTTCCGTTTACTCTCTCTATTGACTGCTGAGCTGAAAGAGTTTGTCGCTATGCTAATTTAATTTCCCCTTACAGTTTCATTGCCTCAGGCCACCCAACCGGTTGTAAAATCCCTCTTTATCTGATATTAGAAAAGAAAATGTTATTCGTGTTAAATTATGTCTTAAAATGAAATGCTATCAGAATAAGTATCTATGTGTTTATTTAAAAGCTTATCTCCCTCGACCTGATCTACTCGTATTTTATGACTTGATGTATCAATGAATGAACCCATAAAGTTAATATAAATCTCTAGTTATAGCTCTTTCTAACTTGCGATGCGAACTTGGCGTGAACATTTTGTGTAGTTATTTGCCAGTGTAGGGACCCAATGCCTTATATCCTAGTAATATCATAAATGCGAAAGTTTGTATATTTGTTTGTTACAACTTCACGCAAAAACTACTGAACCGATTTTCTTGAAACTTAGCACACAGATAGAGAATAATTTAGATCAAGACATAGGAGAGTTTTTATTTCGAAAAAATGTTTTATATATGTATATGTTGCTATTATAAAACAGTATTATGTTACTATTAGTATTGACAAGATAATTCAACGTAAAGGACTTGACGACTATTAGTAGGTATAAACAAGATAATTTAAATAATAGCGTATTATTTCACACGCACACATATAAACAGATATCTTAACGCCAATTTTCTGGTTTGGCAGAGAGTATTGAGTGCCAAATGTCATAACTCCCGTAAACAGCTGCAGAGACTCTTGACATTGCCCTCGGTTATATACTAACGATTTGATCATGTAAACTTTACAGGTCTATGTCATGATCATAATCGTGGTCTAGATCTCCCATAGGTTACCTACCTCTATCCACATTTGAATTGTATTTCTGTCTTATCAATCTTCTTCCATTCTTTCCACATGATTGAACTGAAAGAGACTGCCATTCCTCATGATTTTTTTTTTCAATCCAACTCTCAGATCGCACTGTTGCAAATGCTGTCGTCGATAAGGAAAAGATTTTGTAAAATTAAGGCTTGTAGAGTTAGAACATATAGAGATATAAACCTAGCTTTACATGAAACTAGCTATCATTTTAAGAGAGCCATATTTTTTCTTGTTTTAGCAACCATTTCTCCGAAATATTTTTGATATGATTTTAATTTATAATACTAGTTAATCAGTAATCAGTACTATCCTCCTCCAGCCAGCTTGGTAAGGGATTTGGCGTATATGTATGTATTTATGTACTTATATACATCAATTATGTTAACATTTTTTTAAGTCTTTGTCATTAATAGAATAATGTGACAAAACAGACATTTTTGTAAATCCAGAAAATTATTATAATATTTTCTGGATATACAAAAATCTAAGAAACCAATCAGCTCAATTAACAAAACAAAAAATCCTTATATGAAATAATAAAAAGTATAATGATAATAATAATAAGTTTCAGTCCTACTCATTCGAATAACACTAGTCATATTTAAAAGTTAAAACGCAAATAACCGCCTCTATCCATACTCCACACAAACATAATTTTAAAAGAATGAATGCACAATTTTTGCAGACACCCTCCTCGAATGTAAACTTTATCGTTCCCGTATGTTAATGAACATATTTTTGTTCCTGAGTTGGTTTCTACTTTCTGGTTGGTGTTTCAAATGAATTTTATTCAGCATTTCCACCATTTTTCGCGGTAATAATGTAGCTCACGACTTTATAAGTATATTGTATGAATGTGCTTATGAAATATAGATAGAATTTTAGGCGATCACACGATAAAGCTTTCCCCATTCATGACTTTTGTATATGTCTATGATATAATCCATACTAATGTTATACATGCGAAAATATATCTGCCTTCTTTCATTTTAAACCAGATGAACCCACTATAAATGAATTTATATTTACAAATCAAAAATATTGTTTAGTAGTTTAAGTTTTAGCCCTGATGATGCTGTATAAGCGAAACCGGTAGGCTATTTACAAAATAATAAATTACAAGTGATATGTAAAACAGTGCTTCTTTATTTAAGTGTTTCTTTATTTAAAGATATGAACAGATGAACCGGTTTTAATCATTTTAGCACATAATTGGATCAGAACTATATAATTATACACAAAGGATCCGGATAAATACGGAAACTAGCTCATTATTATTACTATGAAATGCACTTTAATAAAAATTATTTTGGTTAAATTATTTCGGTTGTTATGTTATTCGTTTGGCTCTCTATAAACACTAAACTTTGTTTTTTTTTTTGGAATGGCCAATTTGCTGCCGACCTCGCGGTTTATACAACTTCACCGAGCTTTGTGTACCGAGCAGAGTACTCAGCCCGAGACATCCTTAATAAGATGGATTGGACTGTTCCCTACAACAGCAGCAACAAAGGCTATCTTCCAGGAGACCGTACCTCGACCTGGTGCTGCGTTCTGCTTACTGGGTGGACTTGATGGAGGAATAGTGGCGGCTCGTCGCTCGGCGTTAGGCGCCGGGCGCAAATGAGGTCTTCGTCGCCGAGACCGGCGATGACGGTATTGTGTAGTGTCCAGTGAGTTGGTGTTGTTTAGATTAGGAGGGAAGCTTGCATAAGCCGCGGTTATTGGATCCAGAGGATCCGATAGGACGTGACGGGGTCCCTTAAGTTTGATGGGCACGTTAACAGCAGGTGTGAAACTAAACTTTGATAATCCTGCACATTGATGGTAGAATTCGTACTTTTATTCGTACACAAGTGAAAATATACCATTATTTTTAAATCAGAAGCTGAATGGGTTTGAAATTCAAAGTGCTCAAAATTCAAGTTCAACGGCGAATTTCAAATTGTTAATTCCATATTTAAATGTTCTAAACAAAGCGATAGAAAACAAAGTTTACGCGAACTTTACAATGGTATTGTTTTGCAAAATAAACCTTTATTATAAATTCTGGGCGCGAAATTATAATATTTAAATAATTCACTGTTGTGTAACTGATATTGTTGTTGTATGATATTGAGGAGTTAAATTTATTTATTTATCGCCTCTGTGGTCCAGCGGGCCAGGTGTCGAACTTGACTTCTTGAGGTCTCGGGCTCGATCCCTGTTATTTTTATTAGAAAATGTATATTTACAATTTTCTAATAAAAATAACGTTACCTGGGATTGAATAAGTGCCCGGTTGGCGATAGGCTTGTCACTTATTACATTGTAGGATTTAGTGTCTTCAGCTAGTTGTGGGTTCCTTGTTGTGCCTTTGCCTACGCGTTTAGGGAAATGGGCGTGAAGAAGAAGATACTTATTTATTTACTTAAATATATTAAAAAGTGATAAGGTTTTTATTACAATATTGATGTACCTACATATAAATGAAAAGCTTTTATTTCTGTTTAATAGTTTTCTGTTGGATTAAAAACTCACTAAAATCCTTCTAATCCTGTTTAGGGGGTAGGGTAAAGTTACTGGCTACGATTTAAAACTTAGACTGAAAACGCACAGGACAGCAACGCGTCAATTACACCTATCTTGAAGATAGACCATGGGTCTTTCGTCGTGTGCTATAAATAATCAAGAACCAATTTAAAACCAAACGAATAACTTATTAAATTTCGAGTGTACGTCGTCACAAATAATACAAAGAGAAATATATAATTTATGTACTTATACAAAAAATTCATAAACCTTCAGACATTGAAATACACACTATATCCATTGTACGAAATAAGTGTTCTTTATTTTTTTTTAAAGAAAGCAGAAACTTTATGTTAGAAAGGATTTAAACCTGTATCCTTTGGTTATTCGCTAAAAAATACCGTTAGGATTCGAGCTACTAAGGACTTCCTATGTTGAAATTTTTGATTTCCTTTTCAAAGAATATGTCTGTTCTATAAAGATTTTTGATGACGTTGGAGCCGAACAAGATCATACCGATAGTCATTGGGAATATTTCATACAATGCATGGACATAAGATAAATAGATAGATTTCCTGATGGTAATTTTCCCCATGTTGGTCCGGGCTCCTTTGCAGAATAGACCATCTGCCTTTCTTGCCAGGCAGCTAGTAAAAGGCGAGCATAGGCTTATCATCACTAACACCGTGACATCTGACTAGGTGGTAGAGTTTCGCAGCGACTCGCCCGGATTGGTACCACCGGCCTACCTATTCTTGCCGCCATTACGTCATGACGTGTTCCGGTTCAGAGGGTAAGGTAGCCGGTAAACTTACTTTTGCTCGAGGCCTAACATCAGTATGCCGTTGGTGCGTTGCCAACCTGAGGTCAGTACCTCAGGTTGGCAACGCACCATTACCATCTTTGGTGTCTCTAGGCGGCGTTAATTTCTTACCATCAGGAAATCTGTCTGCTTGTTTGCCTTCCTATAACATAAAAACAAAAATGGTAAGAAAAACTCTACCTAAAGAAGTTGAAAAATGTTGCGTCTCGAAAGTTGGCCTTTCAAGTCTGTTGCTGCCCACCGTTTACCGCGTATAAGTTGGAATACATCTTTAAGTATTTCATCACAATTTTTAGTCTAACTGTCCAATTCTGTTGCTCAATATCACTATTTAGTAGAGCGAGAAAGAGATAAAAATGTCATAGCATGTGCAAAGTCCTCGAGACACCACACCGACAAAATGAGCTTGCTTGCCAAATGACGCCGGCATGTTAAAGCATACTCAAATACGCATCTCCGTGCTATCACATCCGCCAATTACTTAAACATCATCCAGACGGTTGTAATCACGCCCCAGTCAATCCTTGCACAAAGGTGACCTTGATGGAAACTTATTTGAAACGAATCAAAATTTGGATAAAATCTACGGAACGTAAGGATGCAAACCAATGTTTTAATCCGTGTGGAACTCCTATTATCCTCCTCGTGTTTCAAATTGAGTTGTTGTTAAATTGATTATCAAAAGTCACGTGCGACCTTTGCTACAGCGTGCGTCCGCATGCGATAGCATGATGTAGCATAGGCGAGGCAAAAAAAGGTACGGCTATTACGGAAATAGACAGAGACACAACCAGGGCACCCACGATTGGTCAAAGACACTAAGTCCCACAATGTGATAGGTGCCAAGCCTTTCGCCAACCAGGCACACATCCGATCCCGAGCTTCATTTTTTTAATAGTAAATTGGAAAACCACATTTTTCTTTTATTGTCCGACCCGGGAATCGAACCCGGGACCTCATGCAGTCAAGTCCAACACCTGGACCGCTAGACTATAGAGGTGATATAAATTTGATTTAATGCTAACACATGCTTAATGACATGTCCAACCCTGACATGCCAACAACATAAGAACAGGTAAATGATAAACAAATCAGTGATATCGGCAGAAATAGGTGTTTAAAACAAATGACGTCCAGGACACAGAAACAACAATTTCTCATCAACCCGCATCATGTTAATTATAATCATGCAGTTCACAACATTCCAGGTTTTAGCATTTTAATAAACATAATTGTTGCAATAAAGGCCAGCATATTAAACCACAGGCATGATTAAAATCAGCAAAACATAATTAACGAAGCTCAAATAATGTAGATAAATGTATGAAACATATTGAAATTCATTTAAAACGTGCGGCTTTTGAACGCGTAACCTTTCTATCACTACAAATTTTAAAACAAATCCCCTTGCCTATCAAAAACTACTGAATACATTTCTAGACGATTTTATATACTTAATGATTCACGAAGTGTGATTTATAAAATTGTTATTCCAATCTATTTAGTTAAGGCTTGTGTATTTTTTTTAACATGACTGTTCGTTCAACAAGATAACACGGAACACTGACAACGGACAAGACAGAACGGTTCACTGGGAGTTTTCTTTCAAAGAACCCTTTGAGGTACAAATGTGAAATGAATGAATAGTAAGATCGTAATCTTTTATAGTCCGTTAGGATATATGTCTATAATTTATGGGCAGTTTATAACATATCAAAAATATATCTTTACCCCCATATGCTCGAAGAGGTACGTGAAGGCACAACCAGGATACCCACGACTATCCAGACACTAAGTCGCACAATTTGATAGGCGGCAAGCCTATTGCCAACCAGGCACATATCCAACCCCGAGCATCGTTATTTTTTTATTATAAAACTGAAAATAAAATATTATAAATTCCTATTTTTGTTTTTTTTGTTGTTGCCCGACCCGGAGATCGAACCCAATCAAGAAGCGAAGGCCAACGCTGGACCGCTAAACTACATAGGTGATATTATTACATAATCACTACATAGTATAAAACAAAGTCGCTTACTCTGTCCCTTTGTAAGCTTAATTCTTTAAATTTCCGCAACGGATTTTAATACGGTTTTTTAATCGATGAGGTGATCAAAGAAGAAGGTTTATATATATACTAGCTGCCTATACCGGCTTCGCTCGGATGTTAATTTTTTTGATTATAAATTGAGATGTAAGCTATCCTATCTTTCAAGTTGGATCAAACTGCACACGGTATGCAAATTTGATTAAAATCGGTTAAGTAGATTAGGAGTCCATCGCGGACAAACAACGTGACACGTAATTTATATATATTAAGATTACATAACCGTGCAAAGCCGGGGTGGACCGCTAGTTAGTTATAAATATCTTCTGAGCAAAACGACAATAACGTTATTTTAGGCAAAGAACGTATTTAAAAACTATTCCCATAGTTTTCTAAAATATCTTCAACATTAAACATTATACAAATATTATACATGTCGGAGATATAATATCAACACATAAGCGGGCCGAACGTAAACCACGGGACTAGTAGGCTGAGAGCTCACAACTTGAGGGTAGTTAATGAATAATTCAGAAATATCAAAACAAAGCCGTAGCACCTGATCTAGTCGTACAACCACATCGTAAACCTCATAATAAACAATAGAGTACTCACCACACCGTGTACAAACATAACCACAATCACGCACAAACAACTATAGCGTACACCCATTTGTTACTATGACAACACTACGTAAACACGTCACGGTGTTCGTGCTTACGCAAACGCTAAACCCCCGAAGGGGAAAGAAGGGCTTCACCCCGCCCCTCTTAACGTGAGTGCCGACCGAATAATGAACTCCCCGGACGACCTACATCCTGGGCCACAAGATCCCAATTGAATTAACAATTGCGACCTAGAAGTGTCTCTTTGTCAACCTATAACAGGGAGAGACTATTACTAGTGGCGACCTCCGTACTAGAAAGTGGTCCAAACACTGAGAGACGTGCACAAAGCATGTCTGCCGCAATATGGCGGCGCAAGGGTTTGTACACACGTGGCCGCGGTGAACGGACCAATAAAAAACGAGTTACTTGCTAATGCGCCACCTGTTGTGCTAATGAGACAACTTTATCCATGACTTCCCGACTAACGGACCAATAAGAAACAAGTTACTTGCTAATACGCCACCTGTTGTGCTAACGAAGCAA
>NJDC01002793.1:253598-292283 GCA_002245475.1 Calephelis virginiensis | reverse complement strand
AAAATATATCTTTACCCCCATATGCTCGAAGAGGTACGTGAAGGCACAACCAGGATACCCACGACTATCCAGACACTAAGTCGCACAATTTGATAGGCGGCAAGCCTATTGCCAACCAGGCACATATCCAACCCCAAGCATCGTTATTTTTTTATTATAAAACTGAAAATAAAATATTATAAATTCCTATTTTTGTTTTTTTTGTTGTTGCCCGACCCGGAGATCGAACCCAATCAAGAAGCGAAGGCCAACGCTGGACCGCTAAACTACATAGGTGATATTATTACATAATCACTACATAGTATAAAACAAAGTCGCTTACTCTGTCCCTTTGTAAGCTTAATTCTTTAAAATTCCGCAACGGATTTTAATCCGGTTTTTTTAATCGATGAGGTGATCGAAGAAGAAGGTTTATATATATACTAGCTGCCTATTCCGGCTTCGCTCGGATGTTAATTTTTTTGATTATAAATTGAGATGTAAGCTATCCTATCTTTCAAGTTGGATTAAAACTGCACACGCTGTGCAAATTTGATTCAAATCGGTTAAGTAGTTTAGGAGTCCATCGCGGACAAACAACGTGACACGTAATTTATATATATTAAGATTACATAACCGTGTAAAGCTGGGGTGGACCGCTAGTTAGTTATAAATATCTTCGGAGCAAAACGACAATAACGTTATTTTCGGCAAAGAACGTATTTGAAAACTATTCCCATAGTTTTCTAAAATATCTTCAACATTAAACATTATACAAATATTATATATGTCGGAGATATAATATCAACACATAGGCGGGCCGAACGGAAACCACGGGACTAGTAGGCTGAGAGGTCACAACTTGAGAGTAGTTAATGAATAATTCAGAAATATCAAAACAAAGCCGTAGCACCTGATCTAGTCGTACAACCACATCGTAAACCTCATTATAAACAATAGAGTACTCACCACACTGTGTACAAACATAACCACAATCACGCACAAACAACTATAGCGTACACCCATTTGTTACTAAACAAACCATCAAACATTAGAGTAAGCTTGCTACTATGACAACACTACGTAAACACGTCACGGTGTTCGTTCTTACGCAAACGCTAAACCCCTGAAGGGGAAAGAAGGGCTCCACTCCGCCCCTCTTAACGTGAGTGCCGACCGAATAATGCACTCCCCGGACGACCCACATCCTTGGCCCCAAGATCCCAATTGAATTAACAATTGCGACCTAGAAGTGTCTCTTTGTCAACCTATGACAGGGAGAGACTATTACTAGTGGCGACCTCCGTACTAGAAAGTGGTCCAAACACTGAGAGACGTGCACAAAGCATGTCTGCCGCGATATGGCGGCGCAAGAGTTTATATACACTTGGCCGTGGTGAACGGACCAATAAAAACGAGTTACTTGCTAATGCGCCACCTGTTGTGCTAATGAGACAACTTTATCCATGACTTCCCGACAAACGGACCAATAAGAAACAAGTTACTTGCTAATACGCCACCTGTTGTGCTAACGAAGCAACTTTATTTATGACTTCCCGATAAACCGACCAATAAGAAACAAGCTACGAGAATTCCGATGCACCTGTGGCGCCAAATATACTAATGACCACAATATCACAACTACACTTTGTTCATGACTTTCCGACATTACAAGCGGATGCGCCACACGTTGCACCGACGACACTCATGGCCACAGATATTAGAAAATAAGTATACTAGCTCATGACCTTCCGACATACAAATAAATATTTAAGATGAATAGAAATAAAATTATGAATGCAATCAATTAAAATTCAATGTTTTTATTGTTAACTATTTATTGCAGTAGTTCATTCAAACGCTATATAAATAATATTATACGTTTTTATCATAATCCTGCCAGAAACCTTTGAGAAACCCTTTTCTGTGTAATGTATACGCAGAATCCTCGTACGTCTAAGGCAATTTATAAACATGAACCTATTAACTGCTGGAAGAAGTCGATACAGATTATATTCTTGGATCATGTTCGCTATCGGGATACAGACAGACGTTACATTTTATTGACATGAAATGAAACGTATCTTTTTACTATTTACTTTTATTGGAAAATAGATTACGACTATTTTTATTGGTCCTTAGAACATTTTATTTGAAGACCAAATTCAATAAAGCTATAATTCAAAATACCGTTAAAAACGGCTTATTACACAAAAAGTTCACAATTTGAGATTTGGCTTCTTTTTGAGAAAAGTTCAAAGTCTATTTTTGTTCGAACTTTTCTATTTTATAGACTGACAGGCAAAGGAGCGTTTGCTTTGATGGAAATTGATCTCCACCTCCCCACAAACAACGGTGATTCTACATTTGTGATACCGTCTTTTTAAAAAAAATAGTCATATACTCTTTTTCTTAGGACCCCGAGTCGTAATGTTTCAAAACTCTGCCACCGATAACTGATTATTTATAATACTATACCATTGTTATGTTAATTTTGCATGATATATAAATTGTTAAATGAACTAAGATTAGAATAGAAACACATAAAAATATATGAAGCTGAATTCATACAAACACATACACACACACAAAAATAATTTAATGAGAAGTCTTATGCATGGTAGGGAGAGAGTATCGAGTGTCAAGTGTCACGATCCTGGCAGACCTCGCTTCTTACACATTTATTTCTCTTTCCATTCAAACCACCACCTTCGGATAAAACCCGAGTAATTTGGTCGTGAAATGTCAACTTAGGTCTCCTCGGGTATCTGCATCCATCTACATTCGCACAGTAAGTAAATAAGCAAGTACCTTCACGCCCATATCACCATAGCACAACATAGGGCACCCACGACGAACCAAAGATACTAAATCCCACAATCTGTATATCCTATCCTATACAGAATACATCCTATATATCCTGTCACCAACACGGCACAAACCCAATCACGGGCAACGTTATTTTTATTAGAAAATTAAAAATGTAAATTCTCATATTTTTCTTTAGTCATCCGACATGGGGTTCGACCCCAGGACCTCAAAAAGTCAAGTCCAATGCCGGACCGCTAGATGCAGGCGATAATTCGCATGGTACATCTGTTATGTCAATCTTTCATCTGGAATTATTTCTACATGATCGAGCCAATCGACTAACAAACGTTGAATTCATTTCTCTGTATCTCTTTGCCTATGTTTACTGCGATATCAAAATTCGAGAGACAATTGAAAAAAGTCCCTAATTTGGAATTTACTTTGATTATCGACGCACAAACGTAATTTTCTTTTTTCTATTCACGATTTTTGATAAACTGCTAATAAAAGTGAATTAAGGGCACCTTTACAAAGAACTCGTGCGTGTTCCCTCCACCCTCCGCCGATTAAGATCTGCGGAGTCGTCACGCTATATTAATGAGGCATTATGTTCACCCTAACTGAGTTCCCGCGAGCTGACGTCATCATTCAGTCCGATTTTAGATCAATCAAACTCAAACTGGCAGACACAATTATTTTATGATCAGTAACATGATGGCTTAGTTTAATGGCAGTTTTTGTTAGCATGGGGAAGACTCCCTTGTTGATTCAATCGAATTCATAAAACGCTTTCACTTTGATTTTTTAATCAACTCCAGAACATATTTTTTAAATAAACCGAATGTTTTTCTCTACTAGGATCAAACATTTTGCCATCGACGAAGAGTATTTACTTTGGCTCCTGCTTCAAATTTTAAAAAATTGACACTGACATGCCAACAACATAAGAACAGGTAAATGATAAACAAATCAGTGATATCGGCAGAAATAGGTGTTTAAAACAAATGACGTCCAGGACACAGAAACAACAATTTCTCATCAACCCGCATCATGTTAATTACAAACATGCAGTTCACAACATTCCAGGTTTTAGCATTTTAATAATCATAATTGTTGCAATAAAGGCCAGCATATTAAACCACAGGCATGATTAAAATCAGCAAAACATAATTAACGAAGCTCAAATAATGTAGATAAATGTATGAAACATATTGAAATTCATTTAAAACGTGCGGCTTTTGAACGCGTAACCTTTCTATCACTACAAATTTTAAAACAAATCCCCTTGCCTATCAAAAACTACTGAATACATTTCTAGACGATTTTATATACTTAATGATTCACGAAGTGTGATTTATAAAATTGTTATTCCAATCTATTTAGTTAAAGCTTGTGTATTTTTTTTAACATGACTGTGTTCGTTCAACAAGATAACACGGAACACTGACAACGGACAAGACAGAACGGTGTGATTTTTTATATAAACCGAATGTTTTTCTCTACTAGGATCAAACATTTTGCCATCGACGAAGAGTATTTACTTTGGTTCCTGCTTCAAATTTTAAAAAATTGTTCCAAAGGCAGCAAAAGTGCATAAATTAATACTTAAGATATATTTAAACTATGTGGTAATGTTGCTTTATAACTCCATTGGTTTGTTACATTCACGTTTAAACTTTATTTCCTCTGATCCAGTTTTATTAAAGCAAAAGACAGCGAATAAGCACGCGGCTCCAGAATCAGAATCAGAATCAGAAAAATATTTATTCACTTGAACCATACAAGTGGTATTCGTGAGCGTCGACATTTTTTTTAAACTACCACCGGATCGGAATCGCGGCCACACACTGAGGAGATCCGGCGAAAGAAACTCAGCGGGCTTGTCTTTTTTCAATAATAATAATTACACTATAAACTAGATTAAAAATATAAATATAAGTAAGGTGATGGTGAGAGATAAACACAGCCTATATACACCATATATGTTGCCGACATAAATCCGCCGGCTACCCCACTCTCCATGCCGGAACATGACATTGTCATTATGACGGCAGAAATAGGTAACGTGGTGGATCCTTAACCAGGCAAGTTGCCTCACACTCTATCACTGATGGTATTGTTGGTTATAACTCGTCTCGCCTTTGCTATCCTCTTGAGAGCTGCCAGGTACGATGGCAAATAGCCTTTTCTACACTGACGTCTACTACAATACAGGGAAAAGGAAACCAGCTGAGGAATTTGTGTTTTTGATGTAATAATATTTTGGTATTAGTGAATTAATATCAGACGCTCGTCATAATATTTCAAAGTATATCGTTTGATCGTCTACTACAAATATGGACAAAATTTTGTGCCGTAGAAAGACAAACAAGCAGACAGTTTTTGTGTTTAATTACACTTCGCCTATATAGTAACCAAAAACAGTAATATTATGTAGCTAAACTGAAAATGAGGTGTGAAGACTCGGCTACAAGAATCTTCAAATCGAAATATGACTATGGCTAGAGCTGACTTTATACAAACATACATATCTTCACGCCAAGTCCCTTACAGGGAATGCCAAGAGTATCGAGTGCCAGACCTCACGGTCCTGACAAACGATGATAACGTACGGTAGATAGGATTAAAATTAATCTACCTTTAAATTTATTTGTAATAAATTATGAAACTTACTAAACATATAAATAAATAAAATGTTTATTAAAAATATAAATAAGTGCTGCGATTTAAGTGTTAAAATGTATATAAATATTTAACTTCTTTAAATTTAATTAAATATTTGCACACCACAATGTGGCAGAATATGTTGTATTCTTAAATATCTTTGTTAACAACTTTTTGACACACATATTCCGCAAATAAAAAAATTTAATTTCCACTTTCATTTTCAACCTCTCTGGCTTACTTCACATTCATTACCCTTTTCATACAAACACGCCGGTTTCGGAGACTCTTGACACCACCCTCGGATAATATCCGAGTGATCTGATCGTGGAATGTCAATCTTGGTCTCCCCGGGTACCTACATCCATCCACATTTGCATTGTATATCTGCTTTGTCAATCTTTCATCTGTCATTCTTTCCACATGACCGAACCGAGCATGCCCTTTCGCATTTTAATACCAACACTTTCTTTCAATCACACTTTTTCTCGAATCTCACTGTTACGAATGCGGTTAGCGAGAGTTACGCCACATATTTTCCGTGGCGCTCTCATTTCGCCCTATAGTGACTTTATGGTAGCAGAATTAAATAACACGGTGGTATCAATCGGTAAATAAATGAATTATAAAAAAACTTTACCACTGAGTGCCAGTCAAGGTGTTTGCCAGAAACAACTGAGCTCAACTCTCACTAGCTAGTTAGTAGAAAAGCTGTTGGTCTCTGTTCTTGTATGGTGCCAAGGGCCAAAGCAACCATTAACACAAAACCACAAAGCTACCATTTTTTGGAATTATCTATACGTGTATTTGTCACGGAACTTCTAAACGACTGAAATAAGTTGTTCTATTTTTTTAACGTTTATTTTAATGGGTTCCTAGATGGTTTAATTACCTTAGAACCCGGTAGATGACACTGCTGTTGATCAAGGTTGTGCAAAGTTTGCCGGGACAACTACCTTACGATTTATTAGTGCTTATATAATTCACTTACATTTTACCCGCGATGACGACAGCGTAGAAAAGATTATCATACAGACTTTCATCCCTCACAATAGTCCTTTGAAGTTTGATTTCTGAAGAGCAGTTTGTACTCAGATCTTTAACTTCATCTGCTTCAAATTTCATATAAATTGGGCACAGCGATTTAATAAACAGACAAAACAGACTTTGGGTTTTTTTTAAGTTTGGAAGTAACGATTTACATAATGAAACGCAGCAGAACTGCAAAAACCAACTCCAGCTAGTTCGTTAGCTACAACGTTGCGATTTAATTTTTGTTTTTTTTTTGGAAAGATAGCTGAAGTTTCCAATATGGTCGAACATAAATTTTATCGACATCCTAATAGTGGCTATTGAGTTATATTCAATAATAAATAAATTTTTGTTTTATCATACCTCTTTGTTTTGTTTTACCTCTGAATTATAACTTTAAAAAAAATAAGTTGAGAGGTGTCAAGGGACACCCGGATGGAACGAAGTTCTCTCTCCCCTCTCTTGCTCTCAATCTCTATCAATCTCTAGTAATCTCTATCTCTATCTCTCTTATAGAGAGAGACAGACAGAGAAACATGAAATAAAAAAAAGAAAATAAAAATATAAATAAATAATTTAAAAAAAAATGAAAATGATAAGAAAAAAAATAGAAACTGAAAAATAAAAAAAAATAAAAACAAAATTGTCCGACCCGGGATTCGAACCCGGGACCTCATGCAGTCAAGTCCAACTACTGAACCGCTAGACCACAGAGCAAAAAGTATCGTGACAACATTTTCGTAAGATTTTTTTCCGTCTAGCCCCCACTCACAACGCGCAATAAGGAACTTCGTTCCAAAATCATCATAATTGGTTCAACTTGGCCAAAATTTAGTAACTAACAAACAAAAATATACACAGTCGTATTGAGAACCTCTATTATTAGAGTCGGTTAAAAATCAATAAACTATTCCCAGTATACACATGATTCATCTAAATAATTACACTAATTTCAAACCAACAAAGCACAAATCCATCACCGAAGCAGACGCGACATTATCGATTAGCCTGCCATTTGTTCTTGTGACTCAGTCATCAATCACTGGTGTCTGACGCCCTCTAATCAGTGGGGCCTCAGCTACACTGAAGATGCTATCACCGGGTCAACGTAGCACATGTCCTGTGAATCCAAATGAGATATGTTCTAGACACGCTGATTGTAATCTGATCTGTATGGCCTGCTTCACTACATATTTTTGTAAAAGAGATATTCGTTCCGTTTCCGTTATTCGTATGATAGTTAGCCTTGGCACTTTTGCCACGTTTGGTGAAAAAGTCACTTTTTGTAATAAAGAATGATATCCAATGCGTCATTTGTTTGTTCAATATTTTCACCTCTCGCTGTCTCTTTTAAATTATATGGAAATGTAAAAAGATTTTACAGCATCATTTAAATCCTTAGGATCTCAAACACCAAAGCCTCGTCAGGAAAAGGTGAAAGAGATCAACATCATTTCGAATTTTTCTTAATCAAAACATACAATTATATCTTCACACCAAGTCTGTTACATTGTATACGTGAATTATGGAGTAACAAGTTCCTTCACGTTTATTACTTTATTCATACAAAGACGCTGGTTTTAAAGACCGCCTTCAGATACTATAGAGTGATTTGGGCGTGAAATGTGAATCTAGATCTCCTCGGGTATTTACTTCCATCCACATCATCTATGTCTGCTTTGTCTACTATTCTTTTCACATTGCTCCGTTGTTAGCAAAGGCTGTTCCAGAAAGGGCGCGTAGACATACGCGCGTACTCAAGACATTAGACAACTGACCTACACTGAAGTCGTCCAGATGCGTTGCGACTCTGAATCGCGTTAAAAAATTACCAAACTCATACATTCGGGGTATCTTTAGATACTAGTGGACGCCCATTGGTCGAAATTCGACCATAATAAATTTTAATATCTTGTTGATAAGAACGCTATCTTCATTTTTCAAGACCAACTCCAACTCAACTTTGTTTCCAAACTTTTTCGTGCACCATCTGTGATCTTTTATCGTTATCATCAATATACTTGTTTGTATGTGTCAAACGCGTGGTAGTGTGGGTAATGTTTTATTTATTGATTCAATGTACTTTATAAGCACTATTATTGAAAATTATTAGCGTTCTGCACTTCTCCAACACATAAACTATATGTGTGCCAAATTGTATACTCCTACGTCAAAAGGGGTCAAAAGTTTTGGCATCACGTATTAATATATAGATTAATAGATAATATATCTTTTAAAAGGTCTAAGTTAGAGGGGACTTTTCAACTTTTAACATAAGAGAGTGAAAAATGCAAAAACACTTTAACTTTCTATAACCGAAAATGATCTCGAATTTAAGGCCGCAAAGACGTCTCTGTCAATAATTATATTTTATCAGTCATTAAGTCGAATTTTTCTATGGAAAATTGTTGCTTAGTGATAGATTAAATGATAATTTACGATCCTGATTAAAAAAGATGATATATGATAATAATCTCCTTTATAATTACACGTTATTATTATGGACGGAACACGATCGTATTTTGACGCCTCTCACAGCATTTTATTTTGGAGATATATAACAAACAAATCTGGATACCGCTGACCGCATTCGTAACAGAGATATCCGTGAAAGAGTGGAATTGAAAGAAAGTGTTGGTGTTAAAACGAGAAAGGGTATGCTCCGCTAGTTTGGACATGTAAAAAAATGACAGATTAGATTGACAAAGCAGATATACATTATGAATGTGGATGGATGTAGGTACCCGAGGAGACCAAGGTTGACATTCCAGGATCAAATCACTCGGGTGTTATCCGAAGGTTGTGTCAAGAGTCACAGAAACCTGCGTGTTTGTATAAAAAGGATAAAGAATGTGGAGGAAGCAAGGCAGGTTTGTCAGGACCTTGAGGTTTCGCACTCGATACTCTCTGCCTACTACGTAAGGGACTTGGCGTGAAAATATGTATGTATATGTATGTGGATATTATTTCAAGCCTTTAAATCGTAGCGTTTAGAGGAGTTTTATAATTAAGCTCCAGCAATTTGAATTCCAATCCAATATTGAATTATTTTTCTACCTCATTCGTCGAGGGGATAGCGTGCACGCCTTACGATTACGTAAGGCTCGGGTTCTATTTCCGACAAGGCCAAACTTTTATATTATGACGAACACTTAGATATCATCATTTCTGATTATGAGTGCTTATTAAATTTATTCTAGTATCTATAGATTTCAATGGATAAGTATATTTTCTTTTCTTCTTTTTTTTGTAACTAACACCCATACTTAGCAAATTATATACTTGTGCAAATATCCAAATTTATCCAAATATCCAACGAATTGTTATATATAACAATTCGTGTTATACGTCCAGGGATATTTATATATTCGATGCTGATAAGCAACAGTGCGTTAACTCACAAAAAGTTAAACTTGTGACCATTAATCTATTCTGATAGTGTAAAATGTTTTAAACGTCAAAAGAAGAGTTTTAAGTAATCCATGGTTTTATGTTACCTAAATGGAAAAAAAATTGAGAAAGTACATTTTTATTCTTAAATAAATTTTGAAAAAATAGATTTAGGTAGGGTACCTAAATAGTCACTAATTTTACTTTTTGTGGATTGACACACTATTGCTTATCGCCATTTATTTATTTGTTTATTGTTACTATAGCAGTGCGGTGTGAAAGTTTCACTTGTTGTTTATTCTAACCTGACGTTAAATATCTGTTAAAATAAATGTAAATGATTAGTTCATTTACATTTATAACAAACGGTTGTTTCAAATAAAATTGATAAGTTTATATCAAACTCATATATGGAAGGGCTCTACACCCGTACTAATGATATAAGTGCGAAAGTCTGTCTGCCTGTCTGTGATTTTTCACGGCTGAACTGTTGAACCGAATTAAACGAAATTATAAATGCAAAATATCTAATGTATAAAGTTCTCGTGTCACGGAGAGCGTGATTGAACTCCTCCGAAACGGCTTAACCGATTCTCATGAAATTTTGTGAGCATATTGAGTAGGTCTGAGAATTGACCAACATCTATTTTTCATACCCATAAGTGATGAGAGTGACTCAGCCCAATTTAATTTTACAAAAAATCACATTAAAATATAGCAGAACAACGTCTGACGGATCAGTTAGTTATACTATATATTAACTATATATCATACCTACTAAATTAACTATAAAATGAATCGATGCTGAGCCAAATCCCACAATGTGATATGTGATAAGCCAACCGGGCACAAGTCCTATCCCGGGCAACATAGTTTATATTAGAAAAAAATATTTTCTTTTTGTTGCCCTACACAAACATCGGTCCGCTAGATCACAGAAGCGACTATTATTGTTTTTATTTGTATCGCTTGCTTTGTTTGTATCATGTTTTTTTCTATTTTGTAATCATAAAAACAATGCTGATCAAAACTGGATAAATTCCGGTTGGCGATAGGTGTATTACCTATTAAGTTTTGGGAGAGGTAGGCAGCTACCTTCCACTTCGCCGACATGGGCGTGAATGTACTGAATTTCATTATTCATTTATGATTTGACATCTAAACCGTTTTCTACGTTATGTTGTATGTCAATAGTATTTGATCTGGAACTGGTTACAGGCAATCTTGTTACAAATAATGGAGTTCTCGCAAGAGCTTAAGAATTTTAACACATTAGTGAAGACTCAAGCAACAGCTTGTATCTTGTAAACGGAAAAATGCTTTCTAAATACAGTGTAGAGCAAAAAAATGTGTGTGTACACACGATAGAAGTGAAACTTCAGTAAATCGACAAAAGAATGAGATGAATATATTATATTTGTGTCTTTTATCTGCAAAAGAATGAGATGAATCTATATTTGTGTCTCTTAACTGTCGTTTTTCCGTTGCACCCGTTTTGAAATCACAACGATTCTAAAGAAATTTCACTTCAATAATAAATTACATAACAAGAAAAATCATTAGCAACAATTAGCACTTGCGTTTTTTTATGTGATAATGAAGCGAACAAGATAACTGCTCTCCTGATGGTAAGAGATGTCTGTGTCCTATAGACACTTTAGATTTTTCAGGCGTGCACGTTGAGGTCCTACGGCCATAGCATAGATGTACAAATTAACCAACAACCCCGATCCGAAGTTACATTAGATTATGACAGTTCCGAACACTGTCATTAAGGCCCGAAACACATAAATGCGTTGAGGCACCGCGCCGCTAGAATCAGCAGTAGCGTCACTGCCGATTGTAGGGGCGTGTAACTATTTATCTATGTAAAACAAAGTAATTTTTTTATAGTCTATTCGCGTTAAGAAAATAGTGACGTAACGGTGCAACTGCAAAGTAAAGGCCTACTTATACTGGGGTATAAATTAAACCATTAATTTTAAAACAAACTTTTTATTATAATATTTTCAAATATTCAAATCAAGTAATATAACAATTGATCAGATTTGTCAGAGTTTCCATCAACATGTATAATAAAAGAATTTTGCACCACGTGTTCCATAACACCATATAAGTCCCACTGTTTTTTTCATTGACCACATGGTTACAGCAATTCTTCCATTAGTAGAGTCTACTGTTTCTATTGCGTCATAAAACAGCTGTTCAACATTTTTAAGTTTTAATATTGAATTATCGGCAGCAATAAAAAAAATTTGGGCCCACACTAACTCCCTATTGGTTGAGTTTACAATGATACGGTGGTAGGCGAAGAATTTCGATGTCATTTGCTTTAGGTCTCACAAAATAATTAAACATATTTTATTAGATCGAATATATTTTTCATTGACACAAGAGAAAATTCACAAAAAGCAATATATGACAAGGTTAATATTTTAAAAAGTATAAGTTTAATTATATTATTTAAGTATACCTCATTCTAACATTCTTAACGCGAATAGACGTTTGAAGGATACATTTCAACTGGTCAATGTGAACACGACTTTCTAATTTTGACTGCTTGAAATCGATGAGTCACTATTTTTTTAACGTGAATAGACTATAGTAACACATAATAAATAAGTTTCTCACGATTGTCCATGATGCCACAACGCCGCATCGCAAACCAACGATTTTAGCGCTTTAACTTAAAAACCGCTTATCTTTAGGAACGAAGTTCCTTATTGCGCGTTGTGAATGGGGGCTAGACGGAAAAAAAATCTTACGAAAATGTTGTCAGGACACTTTTTGCTGTGTGGTCTAGCGGTTCAGTAGTTGGATTTGACTGCATGAGGTCCCGGGTTCGAACCCCGGGTTGGACATTTTTTTTTTATATTTTTTTTTATAGTTTTATTTTCTTTTTTTAATTCATGTTTCTCTGTCTGTCTCTATCTTTATGAGAGATAGAGATAGGGATTACTAGAGATTGAGAGAGAGAGAGAGGGGGAAGAGAGAACTTCGTTCCATCCGGGTGTCCCTTGACACCTCTCAACTTTTTTTGTATTAACCACTTTTTCATATGACAGGTCATCGAACAAGCACGTGGATCTCCTAACGGCAATAGAGATCAGTAGTCTATAGACATCATAAATATTAGGGGTGCGTCGCGGTGCTTTGATGTTAAGTGAATTGTGCAGCTACCGGCGGCAAAAATAGTTAAAGCACTGCCCTAGTTAATGTAGAGTAATGACAAATTAACGTACAGTTCTTTACCGCCAGTGAAGAAAAATTACGGGGATCATATTGAAATTTGCACAACACCACCTATGAATCATGAACTACCTTTAAAAAGAACCATCCCAATCCATTCGTTATCGGTCGAGTAGTGGTGTAACAAACAAAAAAAAGACCTATGGAGAATCTCCTTTATGGAGTCTGTTAAAATTGTTTGCACTCTATGAGCGCAGAGAACAAAGTTAATTGCTTGGCGAGAGAAATCATTAACCATTGTTGCAGTGCACTTACATACGGCATATTATACTATTAAATTAAATTAACTACGACGTTAGTTGCTGCACTGTGAGATTTATAGTCCAGCTCCAGAACTAAACGACTGCACGCGACCGTTGATTCAAACTATAGATGTAGTAACCTCAAACTATACAGTATGTTCAAAGAGCCCTGTCTGATCCGTGAAGGAGTATTATGTAACCAAATATGGTTCTGAGTGTGTTATTATTTTTAAACCCACTGAATACCCTTAAAACAAAAAAATGGCACCCAAAAAAAATGATGTTGATGATATACATATATATTTTTTTATAATATTGAAAGGCAAACAAGCAAACGGATTTCCAGTTGGTAAGAAATTCACGCCGCCTAGAGACACCAAAGGTGGTAACGATGCGTTGCCAATCTGAGGCCGGGATGTTAGGCCTCAAGCAAAAATAAGTTTACCGGCTACCTTATCCTCCGACCGGAACACGTCAACGGCAAGCATTGACGTTAAGGCGCTGGTACCAATCCGGGCGAGTCGCTGCGAAACTCTACCACCTAGTAAGATGTCACGGTGTTAGTGACAGTAAGCCTATGCTTGCCTTTTACGAGCAGCCTGGCAGGAAGACAGATGTTCTATTCTGCAAAGGAACCAACACGTGGTCATATTTGCAGCAGTGAGATCTAAGAGAGAGGGATTGAAAAAAAATGTTGGTGTAATAATATGAACAATGCGAAGTTGAATAGGATGGGCAAGGGTCTGATTTGAATCCCGACACAGTCAGGCATTTCATGTTATGAATATAGATATCTGTATTTCCGGGTGTGGGTGTTTGTTAAGTAATTTTATATGTTATGAGTACTGTGGTTCAATACCCATAATACAAGCATATAAGTTGCTTAGTTTGGGATTAGCTCATTTTATGTAATTTTTGCAGGGATAATTATTAAAAAAGTATCTTTACGCCTGAAGATCCCCGAAGAGGTAGGCAGAGGCACAACCAGGGCACCCACGACTAGCCGAAGATACTAAGTCCCGCAATGTGATAGATGGCAAGCCTATCACCAACCGGACACACGTCCTGTCCCGAACAACAATTTTTTTATTAGAAAATCGGAAAAAAACAATTTTCTTTATGTTGTCCGACCCGGGACTCGAACCCGGGACCTCATGCCGTCAAGTCCAACAACTGAACCGCTAAACCACAGAGGCGATAATTATAATTTTTATTATTTCCCCTTTAAATCGAACAGCTGTTTATAAACATACTGTACATATTGTAACCTCAAAATTGATGTTGTTGAACTAATTTACTAGTACAGTCTGAGGGTGTGTTATCGTTCTTTATACGATGTAATCACTACTAATAGTGCTTGCCGCTATCACGATCCAGTTTGGTAGATAAATTGCCTTTAAAGCAACGTCAATATCTCTACCAATACTTTAAAATTTACACGAGTTGTTCTAACGTAATGCATAAAACATTATCATATTAACATTATAAATACGAAAGCTTGTATGTTTATTTGTTTTCATGCAAAATCTGCAGAACCGATTTTCATGAAATTTGGCACACTTTGGTAACTTGTATTAACATAAAGGATAGTTTTTATTTCGAAAAAATGATCCTGACACCATTTGTCCATTTGACCATTAACCATTGACCATTAACACCGCAGGTAACGCTGCTGCAACAGCTAGTATTTTTTGTTTTCCATAATCCCAAACAAAACCTATAAGTAACGTATCCACGAATCGTCTCGATTACGTCAGTTTTCATACACAAAAATCCGCATTGAAATAAGTCTATCCATTCAAAAGTTATGATACACATACTTGACTTGTTTTCCGTCGGGGGCTGAAAATACAAAAACAAATTTAACAATGTAGCGTTTTGATGTTCGGTGCGATACCCAGATCAAAAATGTTTGGTTTACGCCAATTCAAATCCCAGCTAACCAGGTTTTAAAATGTTAAAACAGATATTTACGCTTATCATGTGCCTGCTCCGGTCATAAATCGAACCAAGGTCTTTGTGTATTTGCGAAACCCATTATCAACTTGGTGATCCAAAAGTTGAGCTTTTTCTGTCACGCTGGAGTGCCAGACACAGTTACATCTTGTTTAAATTTAGTGGCTCCCAAACCTCCAAGCCAAGCCCCAAAAATCAAATGTCAAAGCGACAGAAAAAGAAAAGGCTATGGTCCAATTGAAAAACGCACCAAATTCATTAACAAACTAGTAAATCAAACAAAACTTGAATTCAAAATTAATTATCATTAATTAAGTCCGAACGTTGGCGTATCAAAGTATTAAGTACGCAAACGAATACTGAATTTCAACGAGCTCTTTGTCACCGCTGAGTCTTTATCGGTGATATACACGTTACGACTTATCGTTATCCTATCTTTATTACAAACGACTTTTTTCGATTTATAGTAAAATATATCCACACAATGGGAGTATGTTAATACAGATTCTATACTTCTTATCGTCGGTGCTTGGTGGAATTCCATTCTTGATGCAATTTATTTAAAAAACATTTGTACTTTCCACAATATATTTTATTATTTTTTATTTATATGGTTTAGCTAACCGGTTTCGCTATACAAGTATCATCAGGGCTATATGTATGTTGTTATATTATACTTGTATAGCGAAACCGGTAAGCTAAACCATAAAAATAAAAAATAGTAAAATATATTGTGCAAAGTACAAGTGTTTCTAAATAAATATGTTGATTCAATTTGACTATTTATTATACACAACAGAAATTCAAAATACTAACTACCATGCTCAGGAGTATTTTAAATTACTATTCCAATAAAATTAAAAGTAGCTGTGTTCTTTTTGAGGTTTCATCTATATCTACACACATTCACTAAAATTGTTTCAAATCTTTCAACTCAAAAGTACGTACACGTTCGCATTTTTATATTAGTATGAACAATATTTAAAAAACGAGTATGTGAATGATAGCGTACAGTGTGTATTAGTATAGGTGCACACTTAAGAAGTGTAACTTCTTAACGGGATCATTTTTCGTAAAGCGTAAAAGAAAAAGTTTCACTTCAAAAAAAAAACTTTATGTATTGTGTTCATTTTTAAGCTGCACACGTATTATGCTGGCCGGCGAAACAAAAAACACAAAGAACACAGAAGTAATAACTAATGAATGATCATTGAATGTTACATAGTTTTCTCTTTATTTCTCTTAATTTCGATAAAGGAATTTCTTTTCAAAAATGGCCACGACTTATCGTGGCATTTCAAGCAGTCTTAAGTTGCGAAATTTTTTTAATTGCTTTTCTTTTTAATTAATCATCAACCGTTTTACAAATGCAAATCTCTGAACACGGATTTGCTTTTACAAATATACGTATTTTTATGCTTGTACAAAAAAAAGTTACGTAAGAATGAATGGGTTGTTGTTAATTATGTGGTAATTTTATTTTTGCATTTAGAAAATGCACTTTTGACTCGTTGGGCGGGTAGCTAGCAAATACGCCTAGCTTCACCGATTCGATTTCGACGGGTTCGAATCTCGATGGGGGCAGACTTTTGTGTGGTGTGCATTTAGATTTCTGTGTTTCAGGATCTAGATGTTTAATAAATTTATTCTGGAATCTTTAAGAATTTCTACGTATTAGAATCGTTGGCTAACGACCATAACTCAAATATATAATTTTCTTACTTTGGGGTTATATTCAATTTGTATTACTTGTCCTGGGATATTTATCATAACGTCATCACGTGTTCCAGTTCGGAGGGCAAGGTAGCCGGTAAACATCCATCCCATCCGGCCTCAGGTTGGCAATGCACCATTAGCACCTTTGGTGTCTCTAGGCGGCGTGAATTTCTTAACATCAGGAAATCCGTCTGCTTGTTTGCCTTCCAATATCATTAAAAAAAATAATTATTTAACTGGCTGTCCTGGCGAACTTCGTTCCACCCGGTCAGTTTGTATTCGACAAATTAAAATGTTGTTTTTCCTAGCTCCCTTGCAGATTTTCACATTTTCATCTTTCAAACCTTCCCTAGACTGAAACAAATAATTTAAAATCAAAATTAGCCAAATCGGTTAAGCCGTTCTCGAGTTTGAGCAAGTTTTTCCCGAGTTGATCCAGGCTCCTTTGCAGAATAGACCATCTGCCTACCTGTGCTCGGCAGCTCGTAAAAGGGGAGCATAGGCTTACTCTCACTAATTCAAATTCAAATTCAAAATTCAAATTTAACTAACGCTATGACATCTAATTAAGTGGTAAAATCTCGGAGAAATCGCGCGGATTGGTACCACCGCCTTACCTATAGCTGCCGCCATAATGTCAGCGCTTACCGTTGACTTTTACTCGTCTAATTACTACAATTACTCGTCTAATTGTTAATAAACAAAAATTAACAAACATATAAAAAAACATGCAGATGAGTTACTAGCCTCCTCTTTTTTGGAGTTGGTTGATAAAACAAATTATTATTTTCAAAAATAAGGTGACATTATTCTTACTTAGAAATATAATTTGTATACGTAATAACAGATTTGCTCTCCTTGGCCCTAATTTTATTAGTGTATTAAGTATTTTTTTTCTAATTTACAGCTAACGGAAGCAAAGCCTCCGTCCTCCATCCTACGTAGTATTGAAGTATTAAAATTTTTTATTTGATTGAAAAAAAAAATCGTACGAAACGCAAACCGTTTTGATCAAACGTGCCTTAAATTTTTGTATCGGACTTGAATCATTTCAACGTACAAAACTCGATTAAAATCAGTTGAAGTATAAACTAAAGCCAGATTTTGAAGTTTAACACAGTTTCTATTACTCTTTTATAATATAAAATACAAAATGTTTATATTTCTTTCCGAAGAGCCTCCACTTTTAAACTGATAGTCACAAAATTTGGTACACAGCTAATCCATATTGACCAAACGTGTTTCTAGTAACTAACTAAATGTTTGATTCTATTACCTACTTGCGTTAAAAGAAGATTATAGCGTAAAAAAATATTAGAAGTAAAGGTGACAGATTTTTATAACGATTTCGCATAAATTTACTTAATTATTATGAGTAAAATTAAAACTAGCAAGAACTCATGAGTGAAGTTGCGCGAAACAATAAAGTATGATTGTGGTGGTTTGTGGGAGTACGAATTGCGGGTTGTTTTTATCTTTGCGGAAAATAAATAAATAAACCGGAGTGAAATGAAAATTATTAATTTTTGAAGCTCGACAGTGATACAGAGAGAGCTTAATGAACTGGCTAGATATAAAGTGAAGACAATTTATTATAAAGAAATAGTACAAATTAGGAAATGTATCTGAGTATCTGAGCACGTAGCATTGTGTCTATGACAAATCTGTCCATGATAACTGTTAGGTAGATAATTGGCTATGTACGTGTATGCATTGTTTTATGTGATACTAGTTGTAGCTCACGGCGTTGCCCGCGTGATCAGTGGTCCCTCAGGAACATTTTTTCGGGATCACAGCTATTCTATGTGTTAATCTAAGTAACCCTCTATGTGTGTGCCAAATTTCATGAAAATCGGCTAAGAAGTTTTTGCGTGAAGAAGTAACCAACAAACAAGCACACGGCTCTAATGGAGATAATCTTAGCCTATATACACAATAGACATTGTAGATACCTCGCTATCTTATGGCCGAGCTGTTAAGCTAATTTTGCAAGTATACCGGCTACCATTTGATACTGTCCTCATGGCAGCAGAAAAAGATAAGGTGGCCGTGGTGTTGGTGGGTGCAATCCAACCCGGACAAGTTGCAATAGACCATCTGCCTTCCGTGCCAGGCACCGTGTCATCTGACTAGGTGGTAGAGTTTTGCAGCGACTCACCCGGATTGGTACCACCGCCTTACCTATTCCTGCCGCCATAACGTCATAACGTGTTCTGGTTCGGAGGGTAAGGTAGCCGGTAAACTTAATTTTGCTCGAGGCCTAATATCCCGACCTCAGGTTGCAAAGCACTATTACCACCTTTGGTGTCTCTAGGCGGCGTAAATTTCTTACCATCAGGAAATACGTCTGCTTGTTTGCCTTCGTATATAATAAAATCAAAAATATAAAAAAATAAAAATATCACCAGTGGTCTTATAGTGGTAATTACCTATTTAAATTTTATTTGCCTCTTACGTGCTGCTTGGCAAATAGGCAGATGGTTTATCCTACACATCCGGACTAGCAGGGTTAAGATGTTGCAATATTATAAAATGAATACATGTGCATATACGCGAGTATTCCAATACAAAATAAATGCTCTAATATTACGCTACGAATTCCGCCAATTGGAAAATTAGATGTCGCATTGAGAATATCTTCTCTGATTCGAATCGAATTTTCATTGTAATATATCAGAAGCCCGAATGGGAAGACCATAATTGCGAAGAGATTATCAAATTACATCTAATACTGCTTTCAAGATATTGTATTTTTGGTCACAAATTGAATTTGTTTGGGAAATTTCATTTGAGATGTAGCTCGCAGGAAATTATAATTTGGTTTAATTCGTGGAGAATTCACAGTGGGACTAAAATGCCTGTAGGGCTAAGATGGACAAATTTGTTCGCCGACGATTTAGAGATCGTTAAAAACATTTTGAAATATTGCTCGCTATTTACTTGTTCAGGATCTGGTGATGAGATCGTAGAAAAAAAATTTAGTTATTTAGCAAATTATATCATAAACTCGTGATGTTAATTCTGACAGATAAGAAACATATATTTTAAATATAACACTGTCTGTTTGCAATGATATAAAAATAAAAGCGGTCGATGTAAATGATTAAATTAGTCAATGTTTTGGAAGCAACTTATTCCAAACTAAAGCTTAAACGTCTATAATAAAATTTAACTAAACGTTTTTTTTTACTAACTTATTAAACTAATTAAACGTTTGTCTGATTTTATTACCTACTTGAGTTCAAAGAAGATTATCCTATTAATATTATAAATGCGAAAGTTTGTAAGTATGGATGTATGGATGTTTGTTACTCTTTCACGCTCGAATGGCTGAACGGATTTGTCTGAAATTTGGAAGACAGATAGATTGTGACCTGGATTAACATATAGGCTATTTTTAATCCCGATCGCACACCGGGTTTCTGTGAAAACGCGGGCGAAGCCGCAGGTAGCAGCTAGTAACTTATATTAGGATTAGTAACAAAGAGAAAGAATATGCTCCTTAGCCCCTAGTTTGGTCAATAACAGATGGAATATTAGTAAAGCAAATATACAATGCGTGTGTGATAGGATGTAGATACTCGGGAAGACCTAGGTTAACATTCTTTTATCAAATTTATACCGTCTTATTAATAAACATGGACTAAGGTCGGTGTAAAATTAAGTTGATATTATAGTCTGTATCACATTGTAATAAGGACTACAATCCATGGTTAAGCCTTGGAGTAATTTACGCCGCGTTTGTTACTAAGACAGTGTCTGTCTATATATCGATAGAGTATAGAGATAGAGTTTTATCCGAAAGTGATGTCAAAGTTATGAGTGTCGAGGAAGCTAAGCAGGAATTTTGGAATGAAGATATTTATTTTAGTAATTACTTTGTATTTCATTTCGAATGGTAGACTATACCACCACAAGGCTTAACGCCCTAGTCTCAGGTTAGCAACTAATTTTTATGATCTTGAATAAATATGTGTACGTATGTCTTACCATCTAGAAAACTATGCACTTTTTCTGGTGTTATTCTAGATCTGCCGAGAAGAATTAGACCAATTAACTCCCGATCATGCAAATTGTATAAGGCGAGCACAGTTTGAAAAGGTCATCACCGCCAGGACCATTGGTGGTAAAGTGCTTTTTTTTATTATTTTATAACGGTATTGGAAGGCAAACAAGTTGACGGATTTCCTGATGGTAAGAAATTTACGCCGCCTAGAGACACCAAAGGTGGTAATGGTGTGTTGCCAACGTGAGGCTGGGATGTTAGGCCTAGAGAAAAAGTAAGTTTACTGGCTATCTTACCCTCTAAACCGGAACACGTCATGTCGTTATGGTGGCAGGAATAGGTAAGGCGGTGTCACTTTCCATCAGGTGACCCACTTGCTCGTTTGCCTCCTCTTCTATAAACAATAAAAAAAATAAAAACCAATCCGGTCGAGTCGCTGCGAAACTCTACCACCTAGTCAAATGTCACGATGTTAGTGACGGTAAGCCTATGCTCGCCTTTTACGTGCTGCCTGGTAGGAAGGCAGATGGTCTATTCTGCAAAGGAGCCCGGATCAACACGGGGGTGCTGTGAATCAACTTGGCAGGGTAGCGATTCACCGCCTTATCTATTTCTGCCGTCACACTGACTTTGCCATATTCCGGTCTGGAAGTTTGAGTAACCCGTAGACTTTCTTTATTTTACGTGAAAGGTCAGCGAAAAAGCACACGGCTCTCTTGACGACAGGAGAAAACTGTGGCCTTCGTCTCTTACTATCAAGAGAGTCCTGTGCTTTCTCGCTGATTTTACACATAAATAAATAAATTAACTGGATTGTTTGTTTTCCTAATTCCAAAGATTTATTTCGTCGCGAAATTCGATTTCGTGTGTCACTAACAAAAAGGTTTATATGCAAAAAAATCTGTATCACAGGACATTCAAAATATAGGATTATCCTTATTGTATCCAACTATCGGCCGAGGTTCGGGATTGTGTCAGCGTGTTTGATCAATAGCATGTCAACATAAGTTATGAGTCTATCTTCGGCCCCGCACAAATAGCCAACGAGCCAATGCATACAAATGTACATATTTTTTTCTAGACATAAAACCACTGGATGAGACTTTTTCTGCGATTAATGTCTTGCACATGATGTATCGCAGATATTTCACTTTTACATACTACTTCTACATACTTGTTTTTTGTGTAATGAGACATTGAACATTCTTGTTTCAATTTCGATTTCTTGTTGGGAAGAGACAACTTTCACCTATAGACACAATCAATTTGTAGATGAATTTCTGACCTGTAGTCGAGTTATTAGATCTTAAGTGTGAACAAAAGTTTTGAAATGAAATGAAAATTATTTATTTGCTGAATATGAGGGTTACAAGTTGCAACAAATAAAACATTTATATCAATATATTCTACCACATATAATCTTATATCAATGTATTATTCGGTTTCATAACTAATTATAATATTTTTATATTTAACGAAACTTTGAAATGTATTTAGGTGAAACTCTAGCATAAACTACTACAGTTTCTAAACCTAGGAATTCAGGTGAGGAAACGGTGAAACAAACTCCTCGTCAACCAAAATATATTTACTAAGACATTATTACTAAGAATAAAACATGAAACTGAACTTTTCTGGAAAAATATCGTTTATAGCATGATCTAACAAGTTATTTATGATTTAATTAACAAGTTAAATAGATTATAGATAATAGATTATAGCGAACTGATTTTGATCATTTTTTTTTGGAATGGTAAGTCATGATTCCTTTTTTTAGTGTCACCACTAGCATCAGTCACAGTAGTAAGCTTTTTAACTAAGGTTGCAGACACACTAGGAAAAAATGAGTTTAAGGAGACTATTCTAGAAATCTTTTTTATCTGCGTTTGTTCTTAAATCCATTACTAATATATAAAGGATAGACGTAACATCAATCTTATATATGAAGTAATAAGACTTAACAATACTCCAAAGTTAGAAGGCATCCCTTGTAACTAAAAAGGGTCGCGGCATTAAGCTTATTACATAAGTTTCCTTACGAAAATATAGCAATACTTATATTTATTCTATAACAGAGCCGTGTCTTTTGCCTTTTAAGATTATCAGCGGTACACACTTATCCAGGTTTTGGTATTGAATTCGATTTCGGGGCAAGAATATCTCTTACCTTGAATATTCTAATATTTAAGTGTTTTGTAATACTATTTTTCCAGCTTACTAAACGGGAGAGGAGTAAAAGTCAAAATGAATTGGGCTAAAATTATTACTGCGAAGTCCGATTTTATTTATTCTTTTTTTAATATGTGCATTACAGATTGTTCCGTATTTTCTTCCAATTTATAAGTTTTGTAGTTTAACAAACTTAACAACAACTTTGAACAAAAAACAAAAAATTTGAACTTATAGGTTATCTTACATATGCTCCCGCAAAGCCCCCTGCCTACCAGACAGAGAGTATTGGTTGCCAAGTTCGCCGGGTGGGCTAGTTTTGAAAAAGTTAAGACTGATTTTGCGACTAATTGCAAATACTCACGCCCATTCCTAATGCTTAAAACAGTTAGTTCAAGTTAGTTCCTTGTCAACTATCTTTGATTTGTAACACCCACTATCTCAACTATTCTTGTCTTCAAAATGTGTATGCTTTCCACTATTGTGTTCCGGTTTAAAAGGTCAAATAAACTGTATGATTACGCAAGAAGTGTATTCATTCATACAATCAAGAAGTTCAATATCCCTGTCTTGGGTTTAAAAATTAATCTTCTGAAAATAATTTACCTAGCAAAAAAGTAAAGTCCTAACTGTTGAGAACTTTTTGATTAAGTTTGAAAGTGTAAATTATAAACAGTATAGCTATATTAGATATGCGGAACAAAAGAAATAGAACAAATTTTCCTAAATGGAATTTTCTTCATATACCCACTGTACTTATTTTGAGTCTAGTCCCTTGTGGGTAGGCAGAGTGTATCGGGTGCCAAGTGTCGCGATGCTTGCAAACTTCTTCCATATTCGTCAGTATTTTCGTACAAAATGAAGACTCTTGACACCACCTTCAAATAACGAAATTAGCCGGAGTGATTGGATCATAAAATGTCAACCTAGGGCTCCTCGATTAGCTTCATCTATCCACATTCACATTGTAGACGTTGTTGGTAAAATGGCTAGCGTACATGCCTAACTACACCGCCCAACCGCGAGGCTCAGGTTCGATTCCCGAAGGGGGCTGGTATTTGTGTGATGAACATTTAGATGACTGCATTTTCTGGGTATTTATTAAATTTACTCTGATATCTATTTAAGAATTTCTATATATTAGATTCGTTGACTAACACCCACAACGCAAGCACATAATTTGCCTACTTTGAGGTTAGATATAGTTTGTGTAACTTGTTCATTGACATTTATTTATTTATTGTTCACATTGTATTTGACAACTTTACCAGTTGTTATTTTAATTAGGGCATTCATTTCTCAGATACTATAAGTATTTGTTGGCTACGTAACTTATGAGCTTAATAGATCTTACTTCAGGGTTTTGGTCACATATTGCAATAAAAAAATGTCGTATGTTTCTTTTAGTAGTAGTAGTAGTAAAGTTTTATAACAATTCGTTAAAAGTGTAACAAACAAACATTCGTATTTATGATATTGAGAAGTATATTTTGTTACGGATATAATAGAATTATAAGTTCCATGAGAATCACTTTGCAAATGCAATGTACAACTCGTACGATTTAAGGTCACAGCACACATATCAACTTGGAAAGGGATGGTCACCTGATCGCCTTTCACTATGTAATTATATATAATTATGGCACAATGAGTATATGGGCGTGTATAGGGTGTTTTTTATGATATAGGAAGGCAAACAAGCAGACGTATTTCGTGATGGTAAGAAATTTACGCTGCCTAGAGATGCCAAAGGTGGTAATGGTGCGTTGCCAACCTGAGTTCGGGATGTTAGGCCTCGAGCAAAAGTAAGTTTACCGGCTACCTTACCCTCCAAACCGGAATGGCAGCAGGAATAGGTAAGGTGGTGGTAATAATCCGGGCGAGTTGTTGCGAAACTCTACCACCTAGTCAGATGTCATGGTGTTAGTGACGGTAAGCCTATGCTCGCCTTTTACGAGCTGCCTGGCAAGGAAGGCAGATGGTATATTCTGCAAAGGGGTCCGGACCAACACGGGCTATTTCTATTCTGTAAACAGGTTTCAGGTTATTACCACTATAAATTTCAATTTTTTTTTAGTTTTCCCACAAAGATAAACTAAAAAAGAATAAAAATATAACAACAACAAGAAGGAGAGTGTGTGCACGGAATAGCGTGAAAGATGCTGTCTCAAAGCGAGGTTTTAAGTAATCGCTTTAAATAATTCTTTAGTTAACCCACGTTGTTATATGGAAGCGAGAGTTGGGTATATCAGGAAAAACATGAAAGTAGGATAAATGCGGTCAAAACGACAGCACTACGGAAAATCTGTACTGTTACGCTCGCTGACCCCATTCGTAATAGTGAAATCTTAGAAAGAGTGGGATTAAAATAATGTATTGGTGTTAAAATAAGAAAGGGCATGCTCCTCTGATTCGGACATGTAGGAAGAATGACAGGTGAAGAATTGACAAAGCAGATATACAACGCAAATGTGTATGGATGTAGGTACCCGGGGAGACCAAGGTTGACATTACATGATCAAATCGCTCGGGTGTTATGTGTAGGTGATATCAAGAGCCTCTGAAACCAGTGCGAGTATATGAAAAGGGTAATGAATGTGAACGAAGGGAGGCAGGTCCGCCAGGATTGTGAGGCTTGGCTTCCCGTAAGAGACTTGGCTATAAGATATGTATGTGTAAAACATCCAAGTTAATATTTCGCTGTCTTACTCGTATTAATAAAACCTAAAGCAGAGTTACGTTAACATTCCAGTTTATACAGATACATGTAGTAATAAAGACTATAATACCAGATTGAACCTTGGAGTACGCTAGTGTTTAATTTTATTTATAAAACTACGATAAGCTGGATTTAACTGACTAAATAAAAAGTCATCCAATCTATATCAGTCGAAGTAATCCACAGTCGAGCCATCAAGTTTGAGTCACGTTACGGCGAGCTCCCTAATCCAGGGATTAACAGCTTAAAGCAAATGATAGAAATAAACTTCATCCGTACAGTCACTGCGTTTAGCGAATCAGTTGTACAAACATGTATGCAGAGCTGGTTACCTAATTTAGATCACTGATTATACTCATGAACACAAAAGAAAATAGAGAAATGCATATCTTCACGCCAAGTCTATTACGGGGAAGACAGAGAGTATCGAGTGTCAAATCTCACGATCCTTGCATACCTTTCGGGCTGCCTTCACATTCAATACCCTTTTCATCCAAACATTTCTGAGACTCTAGATACCACCATCGGACAATAAAAACCTAGGTTTCCCCCTTCCTTCCTTTCATCCAAATTCGCATTGTATATTTGCTTTGTCAATCTTCGATCTGCCATTCTTTCCTCATGACCGAATAAGCGGAGCATGTCCTTTCTCATTTTAACTCCAACACTTTCTATCAATGCCATTCTTTTTCAGATCTCACTGTTACGAATGCTGTCAGCGAGCATGAAACCAAATATTTTTGGTAGCGCTCTCATTTGGACCATATTTATCTACTCACACGCTTTTCTCACATAATCGACTCTCGCTTCTATACAACAACGTTGGGATAAGCACGTACTTAAAAAAATATTCCCTAAAATATTTATTTTAATAAATACGTAAGGCGACTCGCCGTATTCGTTTCCTTGGAATTCGATACTCTTTGCCTACTTTGGTAGCTGTAAACAGAGTGTTGATAAAATACGCAACAATATGTTAAGAACATGCAACGAATAAAAAAAAACAAATGAATTAAATCGGACTATGCGTTAATCAATTGTAGGCCAATTCGTATTTTGAGTTTTGCCCCTCTCCCGTGGGAAACCCTGAAGTGTAAAAGTATCAAATACCTTTCCTCGGAACATAAAGTGCCTGCAATTCAAATTTCGTAACGATCGGTTCAAAAAATTCAATGTGGATCGAGACAGATAAAACAGCTACCAACCTCCAAATTTTCGTTTTTGATTGTTGGGTGTTAATTAGCTTTTTTATATACATAGTATAAAACAAAGTCGCTTCCTCTGTCCTTATGTCCCTTTGTATGCTTAAATCATTAACACTACGCAACGGATTTTGATGCAGTTTTTTAATAAATAAAGTGATTAAAGACGAAGGTTTATATGTGTATTTCATAACCGTGCGAAGCCGGGGCGGGCTGCTAGTAGTTTATACAAATATTTTTGCTATATAGCCCTGAAGATGCTGTAAAAGCGAAACTGGATGGCTTAAGATTATTTCCCAGTTTCAAACAAACATAACAAGTAAAAGTGTATATCGGGCTCCTCGGGCGGGAGAAACCGGAGCGGGTGTGTATTGTCAACGGCCATTAGTAAAAAACGATATAAGCTTAGGCTTTTATGCTACGGTATACCAGGCAAAGATTTTCGCTATACTGACGTGCGCACAAGAAAACCTCAACCGCTGCTATGTTCACAAGCATATTGTGATTCTATCTGATAGACAGGCTGCTCTAAAGGCACTGCAATCTATAGAATTTAACTCTAAGCTTACTGAGGAGTGCGCCCAAGTCCTAAATAAGCTGGGCGAAAACAACAAAGTAACGCTTGTATGGGTTTCCGGACACACTGGGATAAAAGGAAATGAGGCTGCAGACGCGCTGGCTAGGAAGGGATCAGAGCCAATGCCTGCAGGACCAGAGCCAATATGCGGAGTTGCTAGAAGCATTTCTAGGAGCTTGCTCAATAAATGGACTCTGCAAGAAAGTCTAACAAATTGGCAAAAATCACGGGCCAAGAGCATGCAAAGGCACTCGTGGCAGGGTTTAACGCCAAATTTTGTTCGATTGCTATCAGTATGCATCGGAAAGAGCTCAGGATCTTAGTTCGGGCTATAACAGCGCGGGCTAAACAAACACCTTAGCAGGATGAGCCTTGCAGAGACATCTGACTGCAGGTCTTGCCTTGAAGCAGAAGAGACGGCGATGCACGTCCTCTGCGACTGTCCTGCGTTCATTCAGGCTTGTAGTAAGCATCTGGGGGGGCACTTAATAAATCCCCAAGATCTTAAGCTGATCAATCCCAAGAGCATTATACAGTTCTTAGAAACTGTCGGCTTTGCGGTATTGATCTAAGCCCAAAGAGTTGTGATTACAATAGATCAAGTTAGGTCGCAGTGATCCTCGGGGTAGGTCTTACATGAACTCTTAAAATTATTAAAAATAATAATAATAATATCGGGCTCCTTTGCAGAAAAGACCAAGTACCTTCCTACCAGATAGCTCGTAAAAGGCGAGCGAGGTGGTAGAGTTTTGCATCGACTTGTTTGGATTATTATCACCGCCTTACCTATTCATGTCGCTATAACGTCAGTGCTTGCTGTTGATGTGTTCTAGTTCGGAGGGTAAGGAAGCCAGTAAACTTACTTTTGCTCGAAGCTTTTGCTTACATCCTGACCTCAGGTTGGTAGCGCACCAATAACACCATTGGTGTCTCTAGACTGCGTGAATTTCTTACTATCAGGAAATCCTTTTGCTTATTTGCCTCTCAACTTGATAAAAAAAACGTAAGAATATTTTTATTTGATTAGCAATATCAGTTATGGTTGTAGGTATGTATGTGTTACCTGTGACAACAATTTTGATATTTTGATGTTTAGATTAGAAAAAATGTCTTGTATGTCCTAAACACGCATGTACAAGCGAGGAAATATTTAATCGTTTATTTCAAAAAACAAAATGGACAAATTAGTGGTGTGGTATTTAATTCTCAATTAAATACTTATGTAACTATTTTAATTGAAATAATTATAATAAGAACAGGTTTTTAACACCATGTTTGCACTCAGTTTTCAGTACTTGAATACTTTGCTTTAGTATAGGTACATTAAAAACATTTTTATGTTGCTTATAAATGTCCGCCTTTATAAGCAACTTTATGGTATACGTCATAAGACTGTCTTTCTTCGATGACAATAAGTATTATTGAAATAATACTGTTTTAAGAGCTTATGGTAACCTCTCAGAGTCTCCTTATAATTTTCACATGATCCCTAAAATTTGATTTACTATTTATTTCCATTTTTTCCCCTTCATTGAAATTAGAATTATATCCAAAAAGAGAGTTTCAATACATTACAAGAAAATTTACTCCATTATAATGTTCCATTGAATTTCAACACGAAGAACTTATTTCCATCTCCGGATATTATTTCTTTTAATGTAGTGTCAGACTTCATTTATAATATGAGGCCACTAAACTAGTGATTTAAACAAATACATTTTACTAATATTATTAGACATATCACGTTATATGTATTTAGTATATTTTTGTACATCAGCGGGTCTAAGCAATATCGTTTTAGAGATGATCACTGGGTAGTGTACATCAAATCGCTGTCAAATGACGTATTTTGTAATCTGCTATCGCCATTGTATTTCTGTTGGTTTCAGGAGATAGCAGATATAAAACACGTCATTTTACAGATATTTTATGAACACTTTACTGAGCGATAATAACTAAAAAGATATGGAATCGGCCCTCAGGTCTACTTATTTCATTTATTGTTTTGCTTTAGCTGGTTAACTGGAAGAAATTTCTTTAACTAGGAATAAGCTCATTCTTTGTAGTTGTTTTTTTAGTCTTAAGTTTTTCTGTAATATCTGTCATGTACATAAAGAATTAATAATAATAACATTAACTTTTTATTTAATTTCATACGCTAAATTAATTCATACACTTAACACAACAATTACTTTTAAATTTTAAAGCATATTTGTATTCACAATATGAGCAATATTCTAAATAAATAAATATCCCTGGACAATAATGAATCTATCGCCAAAGTAAGTAAATTATATACGTGTTAAGGGTTAACGATTGTAATACATAGAAATACTTAAATAGGTACCAGAATAACTTTAATAAACTCGCAGATCTAGAAATCCAGATATTCAAATTTTCATCATACGCCTGAAGCGAAACGGGGTGTTGAAGCTAATGTATCAGCTTCATTGGTCGAGTGGCTAGCGAACACGCCTAATTGCATCGATCGGTTGGGATTCGATTTTTGACAGGGACAGGCATATATATTATGATAAAAATTCAGATGTCTGCATTTCCGGGTATTTATTAAATTCGTTCTGGTGGTGGTGCGTATTTAGTAAATTTATTCTGGTGTCTATTCAATTATTTCTCTGTATTAGAATAGTTGACTAACACCGATAATCACAAGTAATTAATAGTAATATGCTAACCCATCGACCAATGAATAAGATTAACATGGAGAGGACTTTAAAATATTATTATATTATTTTTTATCAATCAACTTGTTTGAGTATATTTCGTTACCTGATTTTTTTTAAATTTTCATTTAGATACCATAGTTAGGAGGGAAATGGGAGAAGGCAGCACCTAACTCTTGAAAATAGATTATATTAGTAGATAGAACATATTTTCCGTTACATTAATAGCATTTTGTATGCGTACTTATGCATAACCATTGCTGATTTAATAGGATTAGTTAAATCTGTATCTTTTGAAAGAAAATAAAATATAATATATATGAGAGTTCGAATGGCCACAAAGTTTGGTATGACATAAAATGTAGGCCAAGTTTCAGTAAGGTAAAGTTTCCGGGAGACTACGAAGAAGTTTTGTTCAAGTTAAAGGTATTCGCGACTGTAAAATATCAGTCCAAGAGCTATGATCAACCAGACAGTGCACTTACTAAGAACTGAGAACGTTTTTGATCTATATAATAAAACAAAAATAAAATAAATATCTCTAAAATTATTTTATTTTAAATATTGATTGCCACAGCATGTAATGATAATAAGATAAAAATCCAAAACGCAGGTTAACATAGATGCGCGCACGGACGACTTCTTCGCTTTGATGCGTAAAAAAGCCACATCTCTGCTACAGCGCCTCCGTACCAGCGACAACAGTATCCTAGGGATGATTGCTGCCAGGCCCGACTGCTCTATACGGCATCAGTGGATAGAGACTGCAGTAGGGTTAATTAAGTAGGTCATTTATTTAATATCAAATGTACACTAACAATACTAACATAGTCTTTAAGGCAATACTTGTTACTAACACATTACATAATTATGGATCTATGGTATGAAATAAAACTATTATTATTATTATTATTATATTTTTATCGGTTTGGCTGTTAACTTTTCACTCAAAGACTATTAGATAAAGTGATTGTTTCCAATTCGTGTGTAGGGTACCTTTTACTGCAGGAAATTTTTTCTTTACCATGCAACAGCTAGTTTTCAATAAAATATAATTTACTAGTAGCTTTTCATGTACTATAGTGAAAAATAAAAAAAGTGGCTGTGTGTACTTATTTATGTACGCGCGTGAAAAGTAAGACTTGATTATAAAAAATAGTACAAAAACGTGTAACGAAAAATATATAAATGGCACTTGAATGAAACTAAAACAAGTGTGTGAATGAAGTAACATGTTCCTAAAGCAGGCAACTTCATGATGTTACTTTTGTGTTACAGATGCGCACAAATTAAAATTTTACTCTCATCATTTTACAATAACGCGCTCAAAGAAGTATAACTTCAATAATTAAAAAAAGTAACAGTCCCGTTTTGGTAATAGATATACATGGTTACATCTTAAAAACTAGTATTCAGTATAGTTAATATACAGCAACTTTTTTGTTAATTTTAAATATTGTAGTTCGTAATACGTAGATCACAGTTTTCTATTTTAACCACAAACTAGAAGAATTGTTGTTTGTCATTACTCCACAAGGCAGTCCGGTGATCTACGTATACTTTTAGAAATCCAGACACAGAAAGTCGATATGATGAAAATTGAAAAAACTTTAAGTACAGTAGTCAGATCTATTTATTTAATAATATGGAGCAGACTTTCTGATTTGTCTCTGATATCAGTACATCTCGGCCATTCCATTTTCTAAGTTAAGATTTTCATATCTTACCCGATATTCGAATTTGTATGTGTCATACTTCAAAAGTTTTATCTTAACAAAGTTTAGCTTACCTTTAGGGATATGTCATTTAAAGATAGATACGAGTACGATGTAACGTAAAAAGGATTTTAGGCACCATTATACTAAATAGGTAGTAACTAAATTTGCGTCTAGATAGGTATTTGCTTTTTGTACGAATAGTATGGGTCACCCGATGGTAAATGATCACCTTAGCCTGCGGACATCCACAACAACAAAAGGAGTACCACAGATACGTTTGGAATGAAATGTTTGGAGGTTTGTAAGTCGTAATTAGTATTGTAACATTTTTTTATGGCAGAATACAGTGAACAAGTACACAGTTTTCCTGATGAAATCTTGGTACACAGTTTTCCTGATGAAATCTTGGTACACAGTTTTCCTGATAAAATCTTGGTACGCAGTTTTCCTGATGAAAAAAAATTTTTTTATAACATTGGAAGGCAAACAAGCAGACGGATTTCCTGATGGTAAGAAATTCACGCTGCCTAGAGACACCAAAGATGGTAATGGTGCGTTGCCAACCTGAGGCCGGGATGTTAGGCCTCGAGTTAAGTTTACCGGCTTCCTTGCCCTCCAAACCGGAACACGTCATGATTTTATGAAGGCAGGAACAGGTAAGGCGGTGGTACCGATCCGGATGAGTTGCTGCGAACACTACCACCTAGTCAGATGTCACCGTGTTAGTGACGGTAAGCCTATGCTCGCCTCTTACGAGCTGCCTGGCATGACAGGAAGGCAGATGGTCTATTCTGCAAAGGAGCCGGGACCAACACGGGGAAAATAATACAAACCTAGATTACCACTTAACTGACTGACTGACTGACAGATCCCGAATTGTTTTACTACTTGCTGTCAAGATGTTGGCAAACAGAGAGAGCTCCGAAACCAACCTGTAAACTCGAAAACCAAGATTTGAGCAAAGAGGACCACTTTTCGACAAGTTGAAAATGGTACAAAATAGAGTTACTGCTCTTAAAATTATATGCGATAGCTCATTGGATCCGGAATGACGTCTAGAAAAATGTGCCAAAAGCGTGTATTAGCACATAAAAAAATTGATTAAATTTGAATTAAATTAAAGATGAAAAAAATGGTTTTTCCTTTTTTTACAAATATGTAATAAAATAATAAATTAAATTTAAAAAAAAAAAGATTCTGAAAGAGGAGGAACTTTCCAACAAAAAACTATGAATTTTCGGAACTCTATCTCCATTATTTATCATTTTAATTTAACGCTGAAAATAGGTCTGAGCGCGACATTTTTAGGTTGCGCGTGTGGCGTCAATGGCGAGTACGGCACNNNAAGTAGGACTCAGTAGTAGCTTTGACTGGTCTTGGGTCGTTGTACCTCTAGCAAGCGCTTGGGGAATACAAGTTGAAAACATAATATATTTTTTCATTTTCTGTAAACAAAAAACCATATCTGTTAACGCTACATAGATAATTCCAAGTTGTACAATATGTGTCATTATACAACCAACAAATTTCATTAAATTGTACTTTTACAGGAATTCATACAGGAATTCCACTTTTATGTTTTTAATCATAAAGTTTTAAATTCCACTGTCAATCTGAATACAGAACCATGTGTGGCTTGGTAACGACAGATGTACAGTTTTTTTGCACACAAAAGCTTTCCGAGAAGTGTTATCTTTAAGCGATACACCTCGTTAGTTTAAAAATGTATCGATAATTAAAAAATAATCTCCGGAATATTTAACCGACTTAAAAAAAAGTTTATTAAGTTCGATAACTACATTTTTTTTGTTCATATCATCATTACAAAGTGTATATTTAGGATCAGAGCCCTTACCATGAGTTTACGGCTCGTTAAGTTTACTATACTCGCTAACGTCTCTGTAAATTGTTTGTACACAAACTTGGAACAGCGCCTCTATTGTTTACTAACGGCTAATATTAATAATCAATCCTAATCCAAAACGTGCTGTCCAAGATTGATATTTTGATCCATTTTTATGTTATCGCTTGCCAATAACATATCTGTGGACAGGATAAATATGGCAATTAGGTAGGGGATAGGCCGCCGGATACGCAGGTATCTAGATTGCTTGAAATCCATTAAATTGAGATACATTATTAACATTGACCGCAAGAGAAACACATTTTAAGACCAAGTGTCGTAGATTTCAACACCTTACCGAACGAGATCTATATCGACTCCTGGTAAAGGCTCTGATGATAGAATCCGAGGGATGTCGATAAAAACCCGACTGTTTTTTGCTTACCACAAAATACCTATTGAGATTGTAGTCGGTTATTTGTTTTGCTGCATTTTAATTATTATATACGATCTAACTTCATATTTTAGGACGAAGTATAATCGTTATCAATATATGTAATTTAATGTATTACATGAATTAACTAGCAGCCCGTTACAGATTCGCACGTATTGACAAACTGTAATGTTATTGTTCATATAAACTTTTCTCTTGAATTACTCTGTCTACTAAATAAACTGTACTAAAACCTATTGCGTAATTTTGAGAATCTAAGTACACATCGGGACAAAAATTGGAAAACAATTTCGTTTTATACTATGACGAGATATCCTTAGACATATTACAAAAATAATTCTAATTCCAAAGTAACTAAATTACATGTGTTGTAGGTATTAATACATGGAAATATTTAAATAAATATAAGTAACATACATCTTTGTTTATCATACAAATACCTGCCCCCGTCGGTAAACGAGCCCCAGCCTCGCATTTGGTCGTTGGAGTTGGACGTGTACGCTCACCCTTCGGCTAATGAGGCAGATAGTATATTTATATGGTTTCGTATCAGCGATAGCTAAGCATCCAGTCATAAGTCAATTCATAAAATTAAGACATACATGAGATATTTATTTATTGTTACTATTTGGCCATGACATATGAACACCACTCGATAAACGAAATGGTATAGAGATTTGTGAAATATCTAACAGTTATGTAATTGTTGTATGACCTTTCTCAATTTTGCCTCAGAACTTTCTGACTATAAACAAATAAAATAGTTGTCACCACAAGCCCTCCTCCTAGTTTAGACATTAAAATTTACCTCATTTTTAAACATAGTCAAAGAGTAACTAGCTGTATTTGATCAACTGATTTTTAAAGTATATTGACTGTTGCAGCGAACTTCGTTCCGCCCATTTAGTTTGCATGGGAAAATGTTGGTTTTCCTAAATTCCTCACAGTCGAACGTGATAAAATGTATCCTACGTACGTTTCCTGGTTGTAAGCTATCTTCCCATCAATTTTCAGCCCATTAAATTCATCCCTTATTGAGTTTTAAGTAGTGTAATTAACACAATTTTCTTGTATATAGATAGAAGATAAGAACACAATTGTGAAATATTTTGCTGCATTACTTTTCTTACCTTGCTGTCTTTATGACATCCACTGATTAGGTGATGAGGCTGCCTGTGTGTATTACTAAGTTTTTGTTATTTAATATAATCCTTCTGTAGAGTCTTGCAGCCGCAAAGTGAAAACCTGCTGAAGCTGCACTTTGCTTAAGCATATGATAAATGTAAGTGCTGGGCTCGTACATCTTCATTCTTTGTATTTGGTGAACAACAGTTATTTTGCCTATTGTAATGTAAATATTTGATTATTTAAGATAATATACATTTGTATTTAATCTTCAACTAAGGATTTTTAAATGACCGGTTAGATCAACAAGGTTCATGGTTGTTCTAGTCACAGACATTAGATTTTTAAAACTAGATATTGTACGCGATTACTCCTACGTGTTAATTTATTTAGCAATCCCCATGGAAGTTCGTTAAGAAATCAAGATAGGCTGCCAGGCAGCTAGTAAAAGACGAGCATAGGCTTACTGTCACTAACTTCGTGACATCTGACTAGATAGTATAATTTCGCAGCGACTCACCTGGATTGGTACCACTGCATTATCTATTCCTGTCGTACGTCGGTGTTTGCTTTTGACGTATTCCGGCTCGGAGGACAAGGCAGCCGGTAAGTTACTTTTGCTCTAGACCCATCACACATCCCGGCCTCATGATGGCAACACTGAAGCACATCCCGGCCTCAGGTTTGCAACGCATCATTACCACCTTTGGTGTCTCTATACAGCGTGAATTTGTCACCATCAGGAAATACATCTACTTGTTTGCCTTTCAATATCAAAAAAAATCTCCGCACACAAAAGTTATACCATAACATCGCTCCGTTGAGAAGTGAAAGAAGACCAAAAAACACAGTTTCGTATTTAAAGCTTTATTGAAGTATTATTTATATGAACAAAACGTATAGTAGTACTATTTAAATTATGCGCTTCAGCTATATTCGTCAAGCTTCGGAAATCCAAATGTATTTTAAAGATATCTGTATACTATAAAATAAAAGTATAAAGTGTAAAAATTGTAAAAAATGTAAAGCCAAAGCCCATAATTTAAATAGTAGTACTACACAATATTAATTTATTGTAATATGAAATTCGAATAACAATCTTGTGTATACATAATACCTAGCTCAAAAACAAGTTACTTACTTTAGAAAATGAGAATTTCGAAAATAAGTTATATTTGAAGTAGCATTATGGCAAACGTTTGTAGCATTTTTTGTTGAAGATCGTTAAATCAATTCCAGTCTCCTTTAAAAATATTTTTGCACTGAAAACCAATAATATTTTAGCCAAAAGCTCTGGAGCTATGCAACCATAAATTTTTAATCTGTGGGAAACTATACAAACATGACAAATTACTTTGCCATATGGCGTGAAACTACTAATTGGATATTAAATAGAATTAAGATGTTTGAACACAAAACAGACGAGGGTACTTTTTTATCTGTTTTTTTTTCACATTAAGTTTTATATTTTGAATCACGACCGAAGAATTAATAGAATGTAAGTCCAGTAAAATTACATCAACAGATCTGTACTTGGTAGCAATGACCACCTTGAAAGAGCATCCTTCATATAAAAAAATTCAAAGATTTAAAAGATTTCAAAAGATTTATTGAACATATAAAAATACATGAAAACAAATATTATAGAAGTCAGGTGTTGTTCTACTTTTTTGCGATGTCGTTTAAAACCACTCCTAGTTATCGAAGTAATCAGGTAACAAATAAATACCTTATCAAATTAAAAACCTTTTCCTTTTCAAAGTTAGTAAATAAATAGACCGAAATCCTTTTGCATTACAATCCAAAAAAAAGAAGAAAAATTAGCTTCACGCCCATATCTACGAAGAAACAGGCAGAGGCTCAACCAGGGCACCAACGACTAGCCGAAGACAATAAGTCCCACAGTGAGATAGGTGGCAAGCCTATTGCCAATCGGGCACAGATCCATTACCAAGCAACATTTTTTTTATTAGAAAATTGGAAAACAACATTTTCTTTACGGTGCCCGACACGGAGAATAGACCCGAGACCTCAAGAAGTCAAGTCCAACGACGGACCGCTAGACCGCAGGAGCAATACAAAAAAATTATGTAAGTAATTTCAAATAATATTAATCCTCAAATAACCCTTAGAAATGTATTTGTTTTCAACCGCACCATTTGCTATTATGAGCTCGGGTTTCTCTATACCGATTTATTTATCACAACCAATGTAATGAGTTACTATTAATCTTAAAACTACAAAAAAAAACCTTTATGCCCTCGATATAAGGTTCGTTTTAAATGAACGTTTTATGTAACTGAAAATTAGTGTTTGGTATCGCAATACGAAATCATCGCTAAGCCGTGGGTAACGTTTGTTTTTGGCAACAAAGCAAATGAAAATCGTTGAATTTTAGAAGTTATGATCCAAATAATAGCGTTATTATCGACTAAACTCGAATCTATCTTTTATGTTTTTGTAGCCGTTAGATTACAGAGATGACTATTTCAAAAGAAATAAAACACGGACTAATTGTTTATGAGTTAGGAGGTTTTCGGATTTTCATTCGGTTTTCAACAATAGATAGAACGATTCTTGAGGAAGGTTTTAGTGTATAGTAAGTTTATATTTTGTACAAACCAACGATATTACAATGATATCTTACTGCATCCATCCATACTGACATCCTGACATCCGGACATACTCACAAACTTTCGCATTTATAATATTAGTAGGATTTTTATTCTTGAATAACGGAAGCGAAGCGGGGGCGGGCAGCTAGTTTAGTATATTCGTCGCTATAGCCATGACGTCAAGATGCAATATTTTTATGTTTATTTATATTATTCCCTCGTGTTGGTCCTTGCGCCTTTGCAGAAAAGACCATCTGCCTTTCTACCAGGCAGCTTGTAAAAGGCAAGCAAAGGCTTACTGTCGCTGTCACTAGCACATCTGACTAGGTCGAGTTTCGCAGCGACTTGTCCGGATTGGTACCAACACTTTACCTATTCCTGCCGCCATAACGTCAGCGCTTGCCGTAGGCGTGCTACGTGCACTTCCTTTTGCTCGAGGCCTATTATCGGTCTCAGGTCTCAGACAACGCACCATTAACACCTTTTGTTGTCTCTAGGGGGCGTGAGTTTTTTACTATCAGAAAATCAGCCTTTTTG
>NJDC01002793.1:216070-245008 GCA_002245475.1 Calephelis virginiensis | reverse complement strand
ATATTATAATGTTGCACTCCTGCCGCCTTATTAATAAACTTGAAATAAAAATAAAGTTTGGAAAAATTTAAAATTTTTTATTAAAAAAAAATATTGTTTAATCTTGTTTTATCAATAAGTCGGATGAAGCCTACAATAAGTCTTACAGGCGCAGCTGAATAGCGATGAGCATAGTACGGTGCGATATGTACATTGAAGATGATCTATAATAAAGTACCTATCTTACAGTATATTACTTTTATTTGTGAGAAATAGATAATATTGATTTCATTTACTATCTTCAAATTATCTTGAGTAACTCTTACTACATTACGTGGTCGGTTATGCTTTATTAGTGCACAAGATATCGAGAACATTGGATAACTGAAACGCTACACTGCTTTTGCCAAGTTAAAATCATTCATATATCAAAGCCTTAAAGGAGGTTTCAAACCCTGTAAGCGCAAACCTTGTCTTGTTTTAAGATATTACCAATTCCGACCGCGTTCGGCTTCCATGGCTCTGAATAGATATCGTGCAAAATGATACGGCTCTCTTGCTGCCAATAATGCGTGATTTATAGAAAACGACTTGCAAAATTTCTGCTAAATGACAGAGTGCACTTAAAGTGAGTATACGTCTTTCATTTCAGTCAGTATCATGAATCATAGATGTTTTTCTAAAGATTTATTATTTGATACATTTTGTTTTATAAGTTTGATGGAACTGTCGGGACTGATATCGGCACAAGCGCGTCATGTATGGCCTATGTGAAATAAACGAACCCCTATTTCTTAAAAAGATGTTCAATTACTATATTAATATCTTCAATTCTTTTTGAAGGCGATGGGTTTTATAATTTTGATGTTTCTGTGCGTGTTTGTCTATCTGTGGCATCTTAACATTTAATCGAGTATACCGATTTCGATGCGAACGGCTTTGTTTTGTTGAGAGAAATTGTTTTTTTTTTATGTTGTTATTTTATATAATATATAATACCGGTAGTTTAATAGTGATATTTGAGTCGTCTAAATATCAGAATAAAAAGCTTAAAGTGACAGATACGAAAACAAAGAACTTATGGATTTTTGAGGTCAACTCATGTCTTCTATTGACACCAAGGATATTAAAAGTGTTTTAACTTTTTTTATGGCATAAGACAGGGAACAAACAGGTGACGCCTCTCTTTAGAAACAATCGTGGCATATATGAAACATAGACGTTACGTTTTACTATCCTGTGACTGAGATGTTAGGCTTCTTGTGCAAGTGTACCGGCGACCCTACCCTTCTGATCACCACGACATGACAACATGATACTGTCATGTCGACAAAAATAGGCAAGTAGCTGCATAGTGTTCTTCCGTTAGTGGGCTTGTTAATCGACCGAACGACAATCGACCAATGCTCAAATCTTACGAGCTGGCTATCTGATGTTCTATTCTACACAAAAGAACCAGACAAACAGTATAACATAAGTAAGTAAGAGAATTATATAATCTCAAGCTGTCCCGGCGAACTAGCATTCAGATGTTGTTTTTCTTGGCTTCTGATAATTATCAATATAACAATATAATAAAAATATATAATTAACCTTTTAAACTATTCCTAGGCCTCCACAAATAATTCAAAACCAAAATCGGTCTAAACGGCCCAGTCATTAGGAACCTACGCGCGTATATACATTTAGTTTGGTTGATAATATACATATGTAACTGAGACTAAATACTTAACATCATTAATACATGATACATAATTATTACATAACTTCCCTGTCCTAGACAGAAGGATATATGTATGTGTTTATAATGTGCACAATATTTGCAAGAGCTCTTTGTTCTGTTTCTCTGGAATAGTATTATTAAAGCAACTTAGTTCAAATCAGATATGCTACGAGGTATTAATGAATAGGTTCTATTTATAAATGGTTTAAATTTTTTTTTTATCGGTGTGCTCATATTATCTACTGAGCTGCACCCGTGTAACTTCTTTTCTTTCTTTCTTTAGGTATTGGCCTTCACGTTAGTATTTTGCCATTAGTCAAGTAGAAATTTGCATCAAATTGTAAATCAATTTTAATTAGTAATCATTCATAAGTCGTCAGTAAGTCATGTCTGGGTCTTGAGTAAAACGGTGGCTTCGTTACTCAAGCTCGTCTATTGAGATTTGGCGGCAGCGAGGAAATAGACGATACACTAATTTCTTCATGATTACTTGATTTAAGCACTTTCACTGAACAAAATTAATCTGATTCCCACCTAAATTAACTAATTGCACTCAATATAAACACGAAATTCAATAACTATGAACAAATTACGATCATCTTCATTCACGATGGCGCCAAATCTCCACCCGTGTAACTTATTGTAGGCTTTAAGCAGGGAATTCACTAGATCAGTGGTGGGTAAATTACGGCCCGCGGGCCGTATATAAACCTCCTTAAAATACTTAATAGTCGAAATGTTAAAAGACTATTGAAATTTGAACAATTAAAATACTGAATCGATACTTCTAACCTAAATATTGCGTTTTCATTTGTTAAGAATTCAAAATAGATTTTATTTTAATAAACGATTGTAAAATAAAAAAAATTGCCTTGTGTTATCTTTATACAACGTTTTATAATCATAATATTTACTGTTATTTTTAGGTGTTTTAATAAACCTGCCCGCCTCAAGATTAATTATAATTTACTGGCCCGCCACTAGATTTTTTTTTAACTTACCGGCCCGCGGTCACACCCCTGCACTAGGTGGACATGCTGGATGAGTAATCTGTACGGACACGTGGGTATGTATTTTGCCACAACAAACTACACGGACTCAGTTGGTGTCATAGATAAAACACTTATTGTTCAACAGGCTAAGCGAATAGACGTGCTGTGCGTGCACACGATCGCAACAAAACCTAGAAAAATCGCTTCAGTTGCGAGTACTGTATTATTACCTACTCTTGAATGAAAAGTAATAAAAAAAATTGGAACATTGCTGGAAGGTACCAATCCAATTCAGTTTTTAAACAAATAAAAAAAATTGGAGTACCTGTTTTTCATGCTAAAATAAACTCTTTTTACTACATCTCTGTCGGTCTGTCTGATTGGTAATTTATAATTAAGGAAGCGGCTGGACCCGATGTTGAAGGACCTTCCACTGGCACATAGCTGATGTGATAAAGAGTAGCATTTGTTATTTTATCAAAACATTAAAACTAACTAAATAAGTTGCGGGCACAGTAAGTAGTAAATATAAAAAAAAATAGACAATCTGCTTCGCTGCAATGCCGCTCGTTTCCTGCCTATCTAATGTCTGTCTCATGTTCCGGTCTCATCATAGCCCCTGCGAACTTGACTTCATGAGGTCCAGGGATTTTGTTGCTGGATCTGGGTATGTAACCCGTAATGTAAAAAAAGAAAATGCGCTTTTTCTAATTTCCTAATAAAAAACAATGTTGCTCGGGATTGGATATGTGCCCCATTTTCGATAGGCTTGCCAGGTGGCAAGCCTATCGAAAATAGATAAAAAATAAAAAATAAAAATATCGAAAATAGATAAATAGATAGGTATCTCGCTGTAGGATTTAGTGTTTTCAGCTAAACGTGGGTGCCCAGGTTGAGCATCTGCCTAACCTTTCGGGGATATGGACATGAAGATACTATTTTGTATCTATGAACAAGTACGGATTTATCGATATCAGTCAAGTTGGTATAAGGTTGTTTGTATAACAAAAGTAAAATATTCGGCTTTTGTTTCCGCGTTTGTGAAGTATTGAGCTTATGTCAGTTCTATTTTTTTTTCTTTACTTAACATTCATGATATAATTTTTATCTTTCTTTAATCACTTTCTACCGCTACTTAAATACTTTGTAACATATTTTTCAAAACCGCTTTTAAGAGTAATATATTTTAATCATTTTTTTTACTTAAATAACATTATATCGAGTTTTTTTATCATATGAAAATATTCAAATTTTAAAATAAAAAGCTGTTCCCCTATTTGCGACATCACAAAACCCTAAGCTCTAAAATTCGTCGAACTGTTTAGGTTACTCGGATCGTAAAACATTTTGATTTCATTTCAAAGGCATCGTATATTATGGCCACATACATCAACTTTACTGTTTCATAAAACGTTCCTCATCACTATTGATCTGATTATTCGGTTTCCCAATAACTATGACGTCAGCAAGTAAGAATGAATGCAGACAAAGGATAATTTATACACGTCTGCTTGATGCATGTATCCTATAATATTTATTTGATCACTTCGCTGGCGGATATGTTCGTGTTCTTTTTCATATCTTTGGGCAAATTACATGGCTAATGCCCGGTTCCTATAATTAACGAAATGTAATCCGCAGGCCTAACTATTCGTAGTTAGCTCAAAAGTAATGGAGCTTTACTTGTATTTTCGAAAATGTTCAGAGCTAACTGTCGAAAACGAGCTACCGTTGTTAGCAATCTTGCTAACCGTACAAAATGCTACTATCCGTAATGAAAACGACTCGTTTCTTGAACATAGGAACCGGGCATTAGCAATTTTCAATTTTTTAATATGGTGCAGTTAATTCAAAATAAAAAGTATGTAGTATGGACATATGTCTGTAGGATGTCTTTCTTTTGGAAGTACGCTCTTATTACATCTATTATTCATCAATTTATTAAAGTTGAGATGTATTCGGCTCTTGATTTTTTAAAATTTTATTGCTGACGGGCTGGCCGTGCCTGTCACACATTAATTACTTTAACTTTATTATAATTATGTAAAATGAAATACAGTACAATGTATATTAAAGTTTTTTTTTATTTAAAATTTTTAACTTTATGATTTTGGGTTGTAATAGGGGTTGTCTTTAATACTCTCAAATAGATTATTCTCCTCTTTTCAAATTTAGTTATATATGGGACGGTATCCACAGCCATAAAACTTGCTCGTTTGGCAAGAAAAATATGTATTTAGATTACAAATAGAAATAAATAAACTATCTACACTTTTTAAGATGTATTCTTTTAATTTTGTTAAAACCAAAATAAAAAAAAAGTTTAATTCTTCTTAAAAAAGGGAGACAAGGGATGTCTCCTTTTTTTAAGAAGAATTGTATTTTCTCTGAGTTAAATCACGTATTACTGAATAAAAAATTCGTTATGTCTTATCTGTTTCACCTTTCCCATGGGATCCTGTTAAGTAAATGCCTAATGAAGGAGCTTAAGCACGTTAGTAGATCAAAATATGAATTTGTTATATTGAATTTTGTCACTAAGAATTATGTCGTTTTGGTGTTATTCATGACTGGCATTCACGTATAAAAAATATTTAATCATTTTATTGTCTCTTTCTACTTCTTAGAGGAAATGGGCGTGAAGATACTTTTAACTTATATCTACTTAAGACAAAATAGTTTTTAAATATTCTGTTTGCAATAACATGATTAAAAACCCTATTAATTACTATATGAAAACCAGAATTACAATTACATTACGGTAAAAAAAAGTAATAAATAATGTGCTACTTACCATAATGGCTCCTAGTGCTCCATGTAAGAGTACAGGTAATAAATAATGTGTTTACCTTTTCTATACTACTTGACCTTCCATGTCATAGTACAAATATGAAACAGCATGGAAACCACCTACAAACATTCGAAACAGCAAACTTATAGAAACATGAGCACTAAAGGGTCTCATAAGTGGCAATCGCTACTATAGATCCTCGAAAACCGCTTAGGAGCCTTGTCGTTTCGCATGTTTGTGTGTTTCGAACGTTTGTAGTTGTCAGTTTGTAGTTTCCATACTGTTTCACATTTTTGTAGTGTTTATGTAATTGAACATTAAATCTTTTCACAACATTAAGTAATAACTGAAATTAGCAATTGTTTTCCGCTCTCTTCAAACATAATTGAATTCTCAAACTTCTTAACCTAATAAATAATTCCACATCCAGCCGACAAAATGGTTTCGTTAGATTTCCAAATTCACTTAGAAATTAATCAAAACTCAAATAAAGTTCAGAATTGAGTAATGTTTCGAGTCACATCACCTCCCAGTTTATCCAGATAATAAATATGATGACAAAAGTGGAGGTTACAGAGATCGATAAGTTAATTTTAACTAAATGGGGGTAATTAACAATACGATTTTCAGGTTTAATCCGATTAGTAAAGCAGTACTATTTAAATTATGCGCTTCGGTTATATTCGTCAAGCTTCGGAAATAAGAATGTATTTTTAAGATATCTGTATAGAGTTTTTATTATACATAATTAATCATTTCTCTTAAATTTAGATTAGGTCAGCTAATTTAAAAATAAAAGTATAAAGTGCAAAAAGAGTCAAATTGGAATAGTAGTACTGCAGGTACTGTGTTTATGAAAAAACAGTAAACTGTGGAAGTATCGTAATCATTATACTTGCGAACTACGCACTATTTATATTTTAATATAATATTTACGTTCAGCTAAAAATACCAATTGTCACCTCTGTGGTCTAAAGGCCTGTTGTATTGACTTCTTGAGGCAAGACTTCATTTAGTCAAATATTAAAACATAGCTTATTATTGGACTTTCGATTTACTAATCAGTTCGATCCTCTGGTCGGATTTATAAAAAAATGTGTTTTTTTTTCAATTTTCTAATAACATCGTATGATTTACCAGCAAGTTTCTAAGTCAATCCAACTGATGTAAAACAGTTGTTCGTATCGGTTTACGGCCAATATTAATAATCAATCCTAATCCAAAACTTGCTGTCCAAGATTGATATTTTGATCCATTTTTATGTTATCGCTTGCCAATAACATATCTGTGGACAGGATAAATATGGCAATTAGGTATAGGATAGGCCGCCGGATACGCAGCTATCTAGATTGCTTGAAATCCATTAGATTGAGATACATTATTAACATTGGCTGTTAAACAACTGTTATGATTTGATTTGAATTCACGCCGCCTAGAGACTTAGCAGCGACTCACCCGGATTGGTACCACCTGTACTTATTCCTGCCGCCATAACGTCATGACGTGTTCCGGTTCGGAGGGCAAAGTAGCCGGTAAAGTTATTTTTGCTCGAGGCCCAATATCTCAACCTCAGATTGGCAATGCAAAATTACCACCTTTGGTTTCACTAGGCGGCGTGAATTTCTTACCATCAGAAAATAAGTCTGCTTGTTTGCCTTCCAATGTTAAAAAAAATATACGGCTAAGTCGAACCATCACAGAAATTTTATGTCACTTGGCCTTGTCAAATAAAATTTCTGAGATAGTACGAGTAACTTGCAGCGTTGTATGTGAACCATAATCTAAAGTAATCTCTATCGAAGTGAAGAAGAAATTAATAGGAATTCTGTAGCATTATCCTTTACGTAAAGAATGGTGTTAAGTAACGTTGACAGATTATCCTTGGCATAAACTAACACATGCAACTGATTTATGTGGTAAATCCGTTTAGTCGGATTATTATTAGAGACATAATTGTTTGTAAATACAAGTACGTTTTATATTATTAACGCATTAAATATCGTAGAGTAAGAACAAGAAGAAAACCGATCTCTATTTCATTGTTACAAAAAATTGAGTAATGTCCTCAATTTTCCTAAGAATCCACTATCACAATCAGGTTTGGTGGGAAACGGATGTCTTAGGAAGTACGCTTTTCTAAATAAAAAAAAATTGGTTAAGAAATTACGGAAAAATCATTTTTAAAGTGGGTTTAAAATATCATTTGATTTATTATTTGCCATTGCAGTTATTGAGAGTTTAATTATTTCTATACAGCTACTATAAACGAGAATGAAATTCTAAAATCCTCCAACAGATCAGAAAACGGCCACTAACTAAGGAAATGCAAAAAAATTCAACAAACTTTTTTTAATAATACAACTTATAAAAAAGTGTACTGTAACATTTATTGTGCTTATGTTGTATTATAAAAAAGTTTCTTTGTAAATAACACATATTTTATAAATTATTTTATGTTGCATTCTTGTATCTAGTTTACATTATTCCTTGATATTTTTTGTTCTAATTATTTGCAATCTATTAATATAGTTTTTAAATATTTTTCCATTTATTTACTTTCAATACATTTTTATTAAATCCATCAGGAAATCCGTCTGCTTGTTTGCCTTCCTATAAAATAAAAAAAAATAGTAAGCCTACAATATGGCCAGTAGTGTATTGATAAACAAATTTGAATAAACAAAACCCAATATGTATGTAACTACGTTTCAATAATACATAAAATGCTAGTCGGTTTATGGAGGGTTTTTGTCATTATTGTAATCTAAGCAAAAAGTTTTTTAAGTTAAAATTTTTAGGTAAAGTCTTGGGCACAACTATTTGTGCATTATGTGCAATATTGTAATCGAAATAATTTATATAGCAACCAAATCTATCTCTACAGTGTCTGAAAACCAAAAAATGCATCATTAAATGGGAACAAGCTTTTCAAATACGTTACAAACTCGCTGTGAAACGCCATTGAAAACCGTAATATTTAAAACGCTCCGAATACTTATTCTGAAACATTTGTAAAAACGCTATCTAGCTTACAAGTAGGTAGTTAGTAGCTATTTTGTCTTTCAAAAGTAGGTATGTTTTAACTCATCACAGCTATATGGCGTTGTAACGAAGTAAATATATAAGCTATTTTAAATTATTTAAATTACAAATAAGCCATTTTGTTAAATGTGGTAACCTTTGTCTAGCTCTTTGGGGATTTGGGCGTGAAGATATATATTTTTAAATATGCGTGCATTTGAATACTAAAAACCAAAAGAATTGACAGTCTCTTTGGAGACTGTCAAGTCTCTTTGGAGACTGTCAAGTCTCTTTGGAGACTGTCAATTCTTACTGCTTAAAATTTAGTACACAATTACATGTTTCTCGAAATTTCAAGGAAATATAGTTTCGAACAACTTCAAACATCTAAATTGATAAAGAATGAGACGTTTTTTAATAACTATCTCGCGCTTAAGCATTTGCCATTAGTCAAGTTAATTTGCATCAAGCTTGAGTTGACTCAAGGTAATCAAAATCAATCGTATGTCATCATAATAATGTCAGGATAAAAACCATAGCATCTTTACCTACCTCAGTGAGTGGTGGCATCGATAAAACACTTGTTACAATAACTCCTTTATGATCACGTTTTTTGCACTGTAATTAAACAAAATTACATAAAATGCCACCAACATTGGTAAACGTTATTCAATATGCAAACGAGAGTAGAGTTTTTATAGAGTTTCGCAGCGACCCACCCGGATTGGTACCACCGCCTTACCTATTCCTGCGCCATAACGTCAGTGCTTGCCCTTGACGTGTTCCGGTTTGTAGAATAAGATACCTAGCCAGTAAACTTACTTTTGCTCTAGGCTTAGCATCCCGGCCTCAGGTTGGCAACGCACCATTAGCACCTTTGGCATGAAATTCTTAACATCAGTAAATTGGTCTGCTTGTTTGCCTTCCTATATCATAAAAAAAATGCGATAAACTGGGTCCATCTTTTCTCCCGATTCCGCCTAAAACTCAATTAAAAGCTCTACAATTATAATTCCTCGTAGTTATTACAATGTGCTATGATGGTGCTAAAACTTAGGTAAGTAACACTTTGCTTAGCAGCTGTCATTAGAAAACAACCACCTTTGAATAGTATACAACCTGGTTTTTTCTTTTTGTTTTATTTTTTACAGTATACTTAGAATGTATTAATACTGTATACTTACTGTACACAGTATACTTAGCAAGTAAAAACAGTGATACATTTAAATATTTTTGACACATCAGCTTTCAAGCTATGTGATCACTTTACTGAGGGTAATTATGTCTGTCATTTTTAAATAGCAACTTGATTGACTATGACTTGGAAAAACTACGGGACAAACGGTGCAACGCTAGAGTGAATAAATTATTGTCCAATCTACTAACTGTTACTCCTCTCGCACTGGAAAAATTTTAGTTATCGGGATAAAAATAGCCTTTGCCGGAACATAGGACTACCAATCTACCAAATTTCGTTAGGATCGATTCAGTAGATGCGCAACAAACGGAATACAAAATTTCTAAATACGATGATACTTCTAATAATCTTCGATGTACAGAATTCACTTTTCTACAGTTTTGTTATAAGAATAGATTGGTCAGTTAATCCACAAACAGACGGTATAAAACTAAGAACTCACGGAGCGGTTTTTATCCGAGTCCGCGGCGGTGGTGGTACTGCGGTTTTATTTAAAAACTCACGAGACCGCTACTTTGTGCGGTCATATAGCCATCACAGTTGAAATCATCGCTTGCAAAATTGTACGATTCTACGGGCGGTCATTGCCGCGGGAACCGCAAAAAACCGCGGGCGCTGCGGATATAAGACGCTTCGTGAAAGTTTCTTACTTTTTTTTGCATATAAATCTACATTCCACAGAAACTGCGGGTCCGCAACCGCCGCAGGCGCTGGCAACAACCGCTCCGTGAGTTCTTAGACTAATACTTTACGATCGCCTAATGTCAAGTGATATAAATGTCTTATTACAAGCGTCATCTACCGACGACAAAGGGGAAAGTAGGAAAAATTCAGAATAAGTCTGCGTAGCCGCAATAACAGTGGATTAATGGACGCTGAATTTAACGTTACGGTGTAGCTTTGACTTGTTTTCGCTTACATTGTATTTTAAACAGCTCGCTGACTCGGTTATTGCTTGTACTAATGCTAATGTTTTATGTAAACTGTGAATTTCCATTTTAGGTAAACTGGAATATGTGAAAACTATTTGGTTAAGGTTGGTAACAATGTTGATTCATGAATAACGTAGATATATCCTCGTACTTATTTCGGTTCGACATTCTCTGTCTCTAAGAATTTTATACATAATATGTTATATACTAGCTGAACCGGCAGGCGTTGTTTTGCTGTATTTTTAATGTGGTTTTAGAAAAAAAAATTGGGGTGAGTCAACGAGTCATGTCGGCCGATTCTCAGGCCTACTCAATATGCTTTCAAAATTTCACAAGAATCGGTCAAACCGTTTCGGAGGAGTACGGGAACGAACATTGTGACACGAGAATTTTATTTATAAGATTTTTTATTTTATTTTAGCGCTTATTATCCTAAGCAAAACTAGGCGGTCGCATCGCAAGTAATACAGTCCAGTGTTAATCCATATCCATACTAATATTTGAAATGCGAAGTCAGTTCAAAGTCAGATAAAGATGCTATATTTTACTATTGGCTATTTTATCCTAAAAATCAACTCCCAAAGAACTATATAGTTGAAAGTTTGTACGTAAATCGTAATTATTCTGGGCTGGCAAAGTCGCAGGCAAACGGCTAGTCCATAATAACTGCGACACATCCCACAGTAAATGGTGGGTAAAGAAATGGAGCGTCTTAAAATTTAATACACAGTGAATTATAAATTTATTTTAATTTAAATGTTGAACGTAAAGACGCTCTGGAATTATTTAGTTGAGATTAAAATTTAGTAAAAACAGCTCAAAGTAACAAAAAACGTATTAAAATATAATAGATAGCAAAGAAAAATAAAGGTTTATTCATGTGTAATTCTTTTGTAATTGTTATATCTTCTATTATTTTTGTAATATTATCATTCTGTGCCTCTTCTTGTGCAATAAGCGTGTACTTTTACTAAGTGTACTTTTATTCTAATACTCTGTACTTCTTTTTCTTACCCTTACTAACCAAAGTACTTTTATTGGAAAAGAAAAAAATGACAACCCTAACCTTAAGTCTTAAGAAGAAGTAAAAAATAACATGCCAATGGCTAAATGCTTTTGTTGTTCGAACACTTCTGATTACATAGTACGAGCTTCATTTTCTAGCAAGCTTCTTACCTATGTTGGGTGCCTGATTACTATTGTTTTGCTTAAATTTAAATTTGGCAACCTATTTTGCCTGTGGACGTTTTACTAAAGACTTTTACCGTGTTAAAACATATATTTTTTTAAGTTTGATACATGATTAAACTAATGATATGAATGATAGTAACCAATCCAGTAGTTGTCCTATCATACCAACCAACTAAAGTCACAATTTAGATATTAATTCCGGTTGTTCCTTGTAATTACGGACAAGAACTCGTTTTCCGCTTTGTTACTAATAGCAAAAGCTATATTTAAATATTCTTTGCTACTTAAACATTTCTTCTGTCCAGCGTTTCCTGAGTCTGCTATTTTACTAATGTTTGTTTGACGGCATTTATATTTTACTTTATTTATACATAAATTATAACAAGTTATTAATGTCATAATCTGTCTTAGGTTTGGGAGATTTTATGACGCAGTAAGGATTATACTGATCATACTATATCTTTTTTGATAATTTGATAAGGACCCTAGATAAGAAAGAAAAGACATAAAACGATCTGTATAATCCACTTTCCACAAAACTAGGAATTTTTCAAATAATAGTTTACAGCTGATATAATATCATAGCCTTACTTACCGGCAGCCATCTAGTGGTTAAATATTCATAATTTGAAATTTGTAAAATCTTAAAAAAAAATTTAAACAGCTTCTACAAAGCTGCAATTTTAATATGTTGTACTTTACATACATGCTAGTATAAAAATTGCCAACGGGTTTCGATGGTTAAAATACCGTGCAAGAACATAGAAGTGTTCAGGATCTGTTACCCTAGTTGAAGATTATCATTTGTTACGCTGTGTTGGTCCGTGCGTCCTGTGTAAAATAGACCATCTGCCTTCCTATTAGCTTTTAAGAGGTGATCAAAGATTAAGTAGGTTATTCCCAACAATACCACTGGTGGTAGAGTACCATGCTGCTAGTCAATTCAGTAAGATCCACTGCTTTTTATATTCCTGCTACCATAACGACAGCATCATGGTATGTTTGTTCATTTGATACACACTTTTTTGTACAGTTGACCTTACACCTCGACCACACGACAGCAATGCACCTACAACATCGATAGCATCAATCGAAATTTTAAGTCTTACCCCAAAAAATACGTCATTGAATGTAAAATTTAAAAGTAAAAAAAGTCGGATTGTACTTCGAGAGTGCCGAAAAAAGTGAAAACTTGAATATTAACATTGTGCACTTTTGATATTTTGGAATGGTTAGGGAATAATTTTGCACTAATTGCTTTAAATATCAGTATGAAAGTACTATCATTTATGTGGTAGAATACAACAGTCTTGTGCTTAATTAGACATTTTTGGGTTCGCAATGGAATCGTACAATCCGTAAAATGTAAACTATTAGTACCTACTTGTTAGTACTCTGTGCTAAACCATGAAACTTCAGTACGCTACCTACGAGTATGGCCACTTCATAATTTACCTCGGTCAGTTGAAATAGTATTACTTATGAGATAAAATATGATGAAATATTTAATTTTTCAAACTTATACATAATTCAATTCCATATAATATATTAAATGTGGGATTTTCCTTTTACTATTATTTCCTTTGTTAAACTTACAACTTTTTCGAAAACGGCTAAACTTCTTCACAATGTTGTACTGTAATTTCTATTAACTGAGAAACTATGATATATCTACAAGTCGTAAACAAATTGAAAGATGTTTTACTAAACTAGTATCTATTTTATCTACTACAAACTGCAAAGCATTCAAAGCAAGAAATAGTTTACACTTTACAGTACAATTATTTAATAACGCAGATCAAGCGCTGAATGAAATGAAGTGTCTAATAATAATATCACACAAAGCATTAGACAGTTAAGGGCTTAAGCGCTTTCTGACTCTATTCAATTTTTTTGTGATAAAATAGCAATTAAGGCCTGAATGAAATAAAGACGTTTAATAATACATACAAAGTTTTACGCTTGTCGTAGCGTTAAAGCGCTGGCGATGAGATGTTGCACTATAGCTATCCGTCTTATGATTTTTTGTCTTAGGAATCTGACGCGAGTTTCGAAGTTTTTACCCATTCAAAAAAAGTGCGCAACGCCGCTAAAGAAGTTTTCAATTGAAAAATATGCGTTATCTCTGAATCACGATCTTGTCAAGACCACACATTATTTAGAGATAATATGTCTAATATGATTCAATTCTTCCTAGGAATGTTAAAGACATTTAAATACTTAAGTATCCCTACTTATAATATTCATCGAAACTATTCATAGTAAGCTCATGAACTAACTACAACTTATAACAGCGTCGCCGTTGTAAATTAGACCAGACTAAACTAACTTCGAGCGCTATGTTCCAGATAACTTAGTGACTACAAGCGCTTCGTAACTGGATGACGTTATTAACTGCCCTCAAAGTGTCATTTGCATTCAAACGCTCCAAGTAGGTACGAATTTGTAGAATAGATTTCGGTAACTTGGAAATTGTGTTGTTGACTTCATTGAAACTTGCTGCATAGTTAACATACTCAAAATGTTCTATAATACACTCCATTTTCTCGTCGGTGCTAAGTTTAGTATAATGTTAATACAAAGTATGCAATACAATGATTCATTTTTTACAATGAATATTGTATGTATTATATTGAAAGTTTTTTCAATGGTCCAGTAAGAAGACAACTTTAATTACAGCTTACGACAACAATACTATTACTAATATAATATAACGGTTTTTATGACTTTGTTTTTCTGGTATTTCATCAGCGTAAAATAGTTTTTTATACAAATTTTCATTCTCCATTATAATTCTTTGAGTGTAGATTTAAATGAAAATTAAACCAATAAATTTACCCGTATTATTTTAAATCACTCATACTGCATATAAATTAGTATGAGCTCAGTTTTTTCTAAAACTGAAAATTCTTTTTACAAAAATAAATGAAAATATTATCACTAGGTATATTTGCAGCAGCAGGTTATGCGCCTGCAGATGTATCCTGCTACCATATCTCATAAACCGCGAACATTATTTTGTTCATACGAACTTTCGTTGAACGTTTTCCTTGAGGCAATGTGTTGTATGTTTTTACGTATGTTGAAAAGTCATGTTGTATTTAATAGCATATCTTTTTTTAGATTTTTCATTTCTTACACATTTCTTTCATTACAAGTTGAAGAGGCAGGACACGTTTTACCACTTTGAACTTCTACTTAAACTTCTAAAAACGTTACTTCTAAAAACCTATCTATACATATTTCGTAGTACAGGATTGCGGATTTTTTTAATCTTCATTTCATAGTGAGCGCAACACATTATTTTTTTTTATATAAAAATCCTAAAGAGGTTCAAAGAACACATCTAATTATTACATTTTGATTGTGTAGTCCTAAAGTTTGAGGATCAAGTTGACGTAACATTCAGACGGCTGGACAATGGTACCTGTCGAACTTATATGAGTTCCGTCTTACATTGTTCGGCTATCAAACCCTAAAGGCAAACAAATAAATACACAGATTTCTAATAAAAAAATATAATTTAAGCACAGTAAAACTGCAAAAAAAACTTAATTTAATTTTCATAAGTAAATGATCTATTTACTATAAAATTAGTTTATTCCTTAATCTTCCTGGAATTCTATCATCAGATCCAGACTCTGTGGCAAAGGAAATACCTAGAAAGTACGACTCTTTCAAAATTTTGTGCCAAACTAGAATTATTATAATCGGTTCAGAGATGACAAAAAAGAAATCGATTAACATATATAAAAAAATAATAAAGTGAAAAAAAAACAACTAAAAATTAAAAGTAAAAATAATAAAAATTTAATTTTAATTACGTACTACTTATTATTTATATGTGCTAATTACTAATAAGTTTGAAGTCGGTGCCAAACCTTAAACTAGTAATTATATTATAAATATAAGTATTGAATTAGACATGTTACAGGGCCATTAGTTTGATCAGTTTAGCCTCAAAGGTGTATGGAAAAATAGTTGAAAGGAGGATACAAGGGACGTCCGATGGAACATTGTGGGATGCTCAAGGTGGGTTCAGGTCTGGAAGAGGATGTACGGATCAAGTGCTTTTGCTCTTCAACATGGCCAGAAGCATCTGGCTGTGGATCAGAAGGTTTTCTGCGGTTTTGTGGATCTTGAAAAAGCGTTTGACAGGGTTGTACATAAGGAACTTTGGGACATTTTGCCAGATTATGGGAAAAATGGGTCCTTGCTTTCTTGTTGTGCAGTCTATGTATTTAGATTGTAAAGCACGTGAGCGGGTGTACGGCAACATATCCCCCTGGTTTGATGTCAACATTAGCGTCAAGCAGGGCTGTGTGTTGTCGGCACGCTTGTTAATTTTGTATTTGGACAAATGTCTTCAAAGGTTAAGGTTTATGAATGTGGGAATGCGTATGGGTGATCAAGTGGTGACTGCCTGCTTTATGCAGATGATGCTGTTCTTTTGCACTCTACACCATCTGAGCTGCAGACACTGGTCACAGTTATGGAAGGTAATTGTAAAGAAAGGGGCTTACATTTGAATGCGCATTCCGCGAGAACGCGAGAATGCGAGAAAGTCAGAACCAAAGTTATGGTGTTTGAAGTTTGAATGTAAGAGTTTTAGTTGATGATGTAGTGTTGGAGCAGGTGAATGAAATTGTATATCTTGATTGCGCTTTTAGCAGGGATGAAAGGTACAATGCGGATGTAGAGAGGAGAGTGTGTGCAGGGAATAGTGTAAATGGAGCGTTAGGTAAGCTATATCAAAGTGAGGTTTTGAGTCAAAAAGCTAGATTTGTTTTGCATAATTCTATGCTAATCCCAAAGTTGTTGTATGGAAGCGAGAGTTGGGTATGTCAGAAAAAAAGCATGAAAGTAGGATAATTGAGGTTGAAATAAAAACGGAAAATCTGTGGCGCAACGCTCCCTGGCCGAATTTGTAACAGTGAGATCTGAGAAAGAGTTTGGTTGAAAGAAAGTGTTGGTGCTAAAATACGGAAGGATATGCTCCGCTGGTTCAGTTGTGGAAAGAATGACAAATGAAAGATTGACAAAGCAGATATACAATGCGAATGTAGATGGATGTAGGTACCCAATGAGACCAAGAGCAACATATTCCATGATCACTTGCATATTATCCGAGGACCACCCGCGGATAATATGTCAAGATTCTCCGAAACTGGCGTGTTTGTACGTAAAGGATTATGAATGTGAAGGAAGCCAGACAGGTTTGTCAGGATCAGATTTGGCACTCGATACTCTCCGCCAAACTCGTAAGGGACTTGGGGTGAAGATATGTATGTATGTATTATATTGGCTTCGCACTGACTTCAAACCTATTAGTTATTAGCACATATAAATAATAAATAGTACATAATTAATATTAAATCTTTATTATTTTTTTACTTATAAGCTTATTGCTGATGTGGTTTAATTTAATAAAAATTTACATTGGGATAGGCGAAAATAGACAAAAAAATGCTCATTAAATAAAAACTAATGAGTCTAGCTGAACGAAATTTTTGGAACCAATTCGAAACTATTCCGCATCAAACAAAGAAATAATTACGTAAATCGGTTCAGAAACCTTGGCGAAAGGTACATACACAGAAACATATACTAGCCGAATTAAGAACCTCCTCCTGTTTTTAAACTCGGTTAAAAAAGCATAGAGTTCGAACATATATAACGAATTCGGTTGAAAAGTCGAATCAACTCAATTTAATCATTTTCAACAATTATTCAATAAGGCTTTTAATGACTGAAATAACTTTTGCTTACTCGCTGATTTAAACAACGTTAAATATAGAATTGAGGGAGCGAGTAACAAAGTTTAGAGTTGTATTTGATTAGGCGAATTGGATTAACTGGAGTGGTTTAGAAGATTAGTTCAATATTTTCACTGTGACTATTTAATGAGGAGAGAAAAAATGAAGTTTGAAAGGAAGGGAGGAATAAATGAAATAAAGACTACCTACACCTTGTATTTTAAATAATAAACCCATTGGTTTCTTATATGAGAAGTACGCGAACAAGCATACGTCTCTTGTGATGGTAACCGGGTAGATGTTAAAGGTGCTTTCATGTCCTATCGCCTGGATTTATCACCAGTAGATGAGCACAATATGCCTTACAAGGCTTTGGTAAAAGTTTATCGGCTACTGTATCAAAGAGTATATAAATACTACGTAATAAGAGGCGGAACGTCCATAGATACATAGCAAACCCGAATTTTGTATGAAGTTTACTTGAAAAGATATAACCCGTATAATTTCAAAGTCAGTCTAAAGGCATTCAGATATAACGCAACTACTGTCATATGATTTGGGCGAATAAAAAACATAGCAAACTTATTTTTTTATTTTTTAAATGAAAGTATCGCCTCTGTGGTCTAGCGGTCCGGGTGTTGGATTTGACTGCATGAGGTCCCGGGTTCGAATCCCGGGTCGGCCAACAAAAATAAAACTGGATTTTTTCAATTTTCTAATAAAAAAAAATGTTGGTCGGGATTGTAAATGTGCCCGGTTGACGATAGGCTTGCCACCTATCACATTGTGGAACTTAGTGTCTTCGGCTAGTCGAGGGTGCCCTGGTTGTGCCTCTGCCTAACTCTTCGGGGATAAGGGCGTGAAAATACTATTTTTTTTTAATGAAAGTTGCGTCAAACTGTACTGTATCATCTGGAATGGAAAATGACAGAGTCATTATGGCAGTGAGTACACACTTACAGTAACAGGTAAGGTGGCCGATCCCTACCGGTAAGTTGCAGCACAGCACTCTACCACCAGCGCGCTTGTTGGTATTGACTAAGTCATATTATATGTGCTAGCCTCTAACGAGCTGTCTTGAAAAACAGCCGATAGCCTATACTACTCACTGGACATACACCAACACCCATTATTTTTCATTACCATTTACTTTCTTTGCAAAGTTTATTTTTTTTGAGTAGGTACACAGAAGGTACGTAAGAGAGTGGAGAGTATAATTATATGAATATCTTCACAGATCATAATATCCAAAATAAAGGTTTCAAAAAAGTTATTATAACTTTGATAGTAATAATAACGACACTTCATTGTTTAGCTCAAATATCAAGTTAGTTATGGAATAAAGATAATAAATGCAATACTCCGGTGTTTTCTCTATTACTTCCTGGTAGTATAAGTAGTAATGGTATAAAAACATTTGCTACATTTGGATTTTAAGAAGATTTAATTTTAATTATGCTTACTTGTTTAGCTATAAATATATTGTAATTATGTGCAAACAATCTTCACACATTATAGATTCAAACATATAGATAACATTTGCAACATAACAATAGCCTAAATAATAAAATTTCAGTATGCAAAATTTTTGCAATACTGTATTGAAAATCCAAAATTTTACATACATATCTTCACGCCAAGTCCCTTTATCCAAAATTTTATTAACTGTTATAACTTTAGAGATGAATAAAATTAATTTCTTATTTTTTTTTTTTAATTACTTACTTTTCATTTTCGATATTTGTTTGGTTTCGATTATAATATTAAACAATGTACAATGTTACCTGCGAGGATTGGATATTGGATCACAGAATCATAATTTTTGAATGGCAACTACAAGTATAGAGTAAGAATAAATTAAAATAAAAAAAACCTTTTTAGAACAAGCTTTTATTTAAATGCCCTAAAAAGAAGAAAATAATTATATTTCTTTAAAAATGTTAACTATGAACTTACAACCTCTTTATACACAATTTATATGACCATGAAAGCTTGTCGCGCGATTTTCTTGCGTAAAAAAACTTGTAGGTACCTTCTTATTGATTTTTGTAAAATCTGCTAAGTTTAAATTAATAAATATTTAATTTAATTAAATATTGATCATCGCGACAAGCTTTTATGGTCACATAAGTTGTGTATAGTGAGTTTATAAATTCATAGTTACCATTTTTAAAGAAAAATAATTATTTTCTTCTTTTTAGAGCATTTAAATAAAAGCTTATTCTAAAAAAGTTTTTTTATTTCAATTTATTTTGTACTTTTTAGTTATCGTTGGTTTACTGGCTGATGTTTCTTAGTCTGTTCATCTTATTCCAGGAATAAAGGTCGTTTGCCGCTTAATTTCGAACAATCCCGTTCTTCAACAAGGAGACTTTCTTATCATCTTACACTACTAATCGAGCATTCCAGAGTTCCATTTTTTTATGACATTGAAATTCAAACAAGCAGACGGATTTTCTGATGGTAAGAAATTCACGCTACCAAGAGACACCAAAAGTGATAATGGTGCGTTGCCAGCCTTAGGCCGGGATGTAAGGCCTCGAGCACAAGTACGAGTATGTTTACCGGCTATCTTAAACACCGATCCGATATACGTCATAGGCAAGCGCTGAAGTTATAGCGGTAAGAATAGGTACCAACGAAGGTAGTACCAATCCAGGCGTCAGGCCAGTCGCTGCCAAACTCTACCACCTAGTCAGATGGTACGGTGTTAGTAACAGTAAGCCTATGCTTGCTTTTTGCGAGCTGCCTGGCACAGGAAGGCATATGGTCTATTCTTCAAAGGAGCCCGGACCAACACAGGGGAAAACCGTTTTGAAGGGTAAAAGCTAGTATACAACAGGGTTCAGCCAGGTGCCTTGAGGTGGTACGTTTATGACATCATGTTAAACCAAGATGTCACTCAGCCCTCGGCACGGCCTTACCTTGACTAGAGTGTTCGGAAGAATGCGCCACTTATTTCAGCTTATAGCTTACTTGAGCCTGACGAAACATAGGCCCAGGTTTGATTTTAGCGTTGTCCTTCTCATAGAAAGGTTGCAGATCAATGCTGATGGCGACCATTCCCCCAAATTACACAAATCAAAGTTAATCAATAATCAATCGATGTTACTGGCTTCAAAAATGTTTCAAAAATTTTTTTTCTTAGCAATCCCTTTCATTAAAGGAAAGGACAAACAATTTCAATTGTGCACCATATTGGCTTTAAAGTGATGTGATATTATTTTCTTATTATTTTCGGCAAAGCCCTTTCATTTGATATCCATATTGTAGAAGTGCATCGGGTTGTCTGCCACATTGGATTTAGAATGACATCCATTATTAATTGAGTTGGTCTCAATGAGCTCTATTAATTGATACCCATATTGTAGAAGTACATAAAAGAACTATTCCGCCATCTTAAGTAGTCTACCATATAAAAATTGAGAATGACATCACTTTATTTTTGAAGTTGGTCTCAATGAGCTCTCTTAATTGATACCCATATTGTAGAAATGTCTAAAATAACCATTCCGCTATCTTAAGTAGGACCACCGTATTGGATTGAGAATGACCTCACTTTATGTTTCGTGTTGGTCTCAAAAAGCTCTTTTAATAGATACCCATATTGTAGAAGTGCATTAAAAATAACTATTCTGCCGTCTTAAATGGTCTGCCATATTGGATTTAGAATGACGTCACGTATTTTATCTCTCTTCCTCTCTTCTTCCTTCTGTTCTGTACCAAGATAGAAGAACGGTGCTACCCTAAATTTGGCACGATCAAGGCCGCGAGTAAAAGCTAGTTAGTTTATATGGACGTGTCAGCGCGAGTATTACTAATGACATTTTAATTGTGTGTAATTTTTTTCGAGAATTGTAGTCTATGTCCTTATAAATTGGTCAACTGGTCACATGATGTCATCCGTAATGCTCATTGTGAATGATTTTATATTGCATGAAATAAGACGTCTGCTCTATCTCGCATCGCACTATAAACTAAATTAACCAGTTGACCGACTAATCTGAAGAAATTCGTTGAAATTAAACTGGTTTTCCAATTACGGGAGTTGTTTATGTGTATTGTGTGCATATTGTAAATATACTCGTATGCATTAATGGGTAGGACGCGTCGTTACAGCTTAGATTAATATATTCGCCAGCAGAATCTACAACTGCGAAGTAAAATCCTGCTACAAGATCAAAATGACCACAGAATTCTCCTAGTCTCGACAACATAAATATTCTTATTTTCACAATGTTCAAATAACAATTCAATAGTGATACACAGTTCATTCAATTCTCGATATAGTTATTCCGTAACTGAATGACATAGGATCAACGCCTCTCAATCAAAATTCTATTCATGATTGGATTCAATATTCACCACACAAAGAGCGATTAATTTGTTAAACTATTTTACGGATTTGAACTAAATTTGTCCATAATTGGGAATTTAATAAATATAATGCAAGCATATTTTTCTGTGGTTTGATTTGCCCAAAAAGACTCAACAACCTCTGGGCTTGAAATTGGATAAATTGGCCACAAACACGACGATTGTGGCCATTTTATCGAATACATGATGATGTTGGATTGGAAAGCTGTTAAAGGACTTAGCCTTTCCCATGAGTTTACGGCGCTATTTTCTCTAGCATCCCTGCATATTTTTAGTATGAAAACTTAGAGCAGCACATCTACTGCTAACTAAGAAAAGTAAATTTTCCTACTAAAGCACCATAGATTTCGATACGTAAATTAGCCAACCTAATCTTAAGCTCTCTTTTTCTCCTCTTTTTTTTTTAGCCTCTGCTGTTCAGTTTCTCTGTTCAGTTGTTGGACTTGACTGCATGAGGTCCCGGGTTCGAATCCCGGGTAAGGCAACAAAAAGAAAATTGGGTTCATAAAAAAAAGTTGGGTTAATAAAAAAAAGTTGTTTGGGATTGGAAATGTGCCCAGTTGGCGATAGGCAACACCTATCACATTGTGGGACTTAGTGTCTTCGGCTAGTCGTGGGTGCCCTGGTTGTCCCTTTGCCTACCTCATCGGGGATATGGGCGGGAAGATACTTTTTTTTAAATTTAGTTATCTCATAGTACAAGCTCCGGAGTTTTAAGTCCCGGCAACGATAGTAAGATATATATTAATAACAAAAATATGATAGAGGTACTTAGCAAAGTTTAATTAAGATATGCACTAAACGTTATATATGAGGGTGGGGTGTACAACCGTATAAATCAACATCTTATATAATATAAAATTCCCGTGTCACAATGTTAGTTACCGTACTTCTCTAAAACGGCTTGACCGATTCTTATGAAATTTTGTGAACATATTGAGTATGTCTGGGAATCGGCTAACATCTATTTTTATAACCCTAAGTGATAGGGGTGAATCACAACAAAATAAATTGCAGAACGTTTGCCGGGTCAGCTAGTAGAATATGAAAAATTAGATTATCAAAAATATGTTATGTTATATTATTCCTACGCTCAAAACTAGAACACGAAGAACACTTATGATTTGGGGACACATCTATAATCCTGACAAGATGTAAATCACAATCTAGAAAACGTAATTATTGGAAATTGCATAATCGTATTTACATAAATAACTATCGAATTAGTTTCGATGAATACTGTTTAATCGATATTCCATTCACGATTAGTTTCTGTATTCATAACACAAAGGACCGCCATTAATTTGTGGGCCTCGAAGAGGGCTATTAATTTTCTATTTGAGCTTGCTCATACTTGATCGCTTTGAAGTCAAAACAAAATCTTCGGGAACATAATAAAGGTATAGTTGGTCAAGAATATAATTTTGCTAATATTATATTATAATATATGATAACTAAATATCCCTAGACAATTCAAACTAATTAAACCCAACCCCTACTAGGCAAATTGTGTGTTTATGTTTGTAAGTATGTCTATGTGTCAATGATAATGAAACAAACATACACATGAATAAATTTGCATTAAATTTAATGTATAGACCCAGATATACAGACATCTAAATGTTCATCACACTAGTTGGAAATCGAACCAGCGTCTTGGGTTGGTTGGCAACGTTTACTGACCATACAGGCTAAAAAAATTCGTTAATTTGTGAGAATGATCAAATGGATAGATGAACAAGCACACGGCTCTCATGATGGTAAAAGACAATCGAGGCCTCTAGATACCATAGATGTTACAGGTGCGTCACTTTTTTGTGGCCGGGACGTAAGGTCTATTGTGCAATTCTAGCAGCTACCTTACCCCTCGGGCTGGAACATGAAAGAGCCATTTTAAGGTCATTGTAAACCAGTCAGTAAGACGGTGGATACTTACCCTGAGCTAGTTGCTGCACAGCATTCTATTTATATGAACTTTGCTTTTCAAGGAAACAGAACAAAAAACTGCTACTTTTTTTTTAGGTTATAGCCCACAAATAGATGACTTTACTACCAGAAAGGGCAACAGTTATCTAAAGACATCATATACAGTAAATACATCGCTATATTTGTTGCTAAGTTTTTATACATCTCTGTACTACCTAATTACGACTGACACTACTTGAAAACAATTCTTTACTAGATTAGTTAGATAAATATTTTCAATCCCAGCGCCTTACTGGGCTTAATTTCTGTGTCTAAGTTACTTACCAGCAGTGGATGATGGAGTCATCGCATTCCGGGGCTAAATAGTTAGGAAATTTATTTGAGTACGCTTTTTGATATTAATCCTATAATCTTGTGGTAGTCGATTTTTTTATGATACTGAAAGGAAAAAAACGGATGAATTTCCTGATGGAACGGAATTCAAAGGTTTTAGAATTGTATAAGCACGTTATATAGACGCTCACAAGTACCGATTGTACAGTGTACGTGAAAAAAAAATCATTTTTATTTTTAACAAGACTAATAATGAAATTGGTGACCTGGGGTACACATTTTTTTGGCGTGGCCACAAACATTCCAATATTAATGTAACATAGAGTCTGACATTGGGAAAATAATAAAGTCAATAGAAAACATACAATTAAAAATGTTACTAAATGAAATTATTTAATGAAATGAGCCTCTGTGGTCTAGCGGTTCAGTTGTTGGACTTGACTGCATAAATCCCGGGTCGGGCAACAAAAAGAAAATTGGGTTTTTCCTATCTTCTAATAGGAAACAAATGTTGCTCGGGATTGGAAATGTGACCGATTGGCGATAGGCTTGCCACCTAGCACATCGTGGGACTTAGTGTCTTCGGCTAGTCGTGGGTGCCCTGGTTGTGCCTCTGCCTATCTCTTCGGGGATATGGGCGTGAAGATGCTTTTTTTAATGAAATGAAAATTATTTATTTACGGGATATAGTATGTTAAAAAGTTGTTAAGCAAACCAACAAATTATTTTATTATACTTTAGTATGTAAATACTTAATTTATATTCATAAAAAAATCCATACTGCCACACTAGTCCATAATAACATTATAAATCCTAAAGCCTGTCTGTTTTTCTATTAATCTATCATGGCTAAACGGCGGAACCAATTGTAGCAAAATTAGATATGCATATACCTGAAACACAGCCTATTTTTTTAAAATAAACCCCCATCGGACTATACGGGATGAAACATTTTATAAAAATCATAACAGGCAAACATTTTATTTAATATTTGTTTTAATATTTGTAACAAAGTACTCATTTTGTTTATTAGATGCAAACTTTTTACTTTGTTATTTATTACAAATAATTTTAAAGAAAAAAAAATTAAATAATCCTTTCTACCGTATACCTACTACCGCCGTTACTAATTGTATCTTGGCTGGAGAAGAAACTGCATAACAAATTTAAAATATATATTTATAATAATATATTTGTGTGACTTGTCCAGGGATATTTATTTATTTATTTAAATTCCGATACAATCAGACTTATAAAAATATGTGCCTTTTACTACCGTTTCCAATAAAGTAAATTTAGGTAGGTACATGTTATGATCTAAAATAAACGAATATAGATTTATGTAGCTGAGGGTACCTTCACTAATGAAGTGCCAACGTATCGAATCTAATACAAATGAGTGTTGGGGTTGAAGGCTATAAGACTGCGATTTATCTTTAACACTTTGATCGGACGTTAAGGCTTTTTACAAACGGTCGACAATATCGAACGTCCAACTGGTATGGTACAGGTACATGCATAAAAGGACAATACGCGATTGTTTTCTAAACTTATAAAATACATACATACATATCTTTACGCCAAGTCCCTTACGGGGACATGCTCTTTCTGACATACCCAACTCTCGCTTCCATACAGTAACGTTGGAATAAGCACAGAATTATGCAAAGCGAGTCTAGCTTTTTGACTTAAAACCTCGCTTTGGAATAGCTTACCCAACGCTCTATTCCCTGCACTTACTCTCCTCTCTACATCCGCGGTGTACCTTCCATCCCTGCTAAAAGCACAACCAAGACATACAATTTCATTCACTTGTTCCAGCACTACATGATCAACCAAAACTCTTACATCCGTTCTGGCTACGTCTCTTTCAAACACCATTATTTTGGTTTTCATCGCATTCAAATGTAAGCCCCTTTCTTTACAATCTCCTTCCATAACTGTGACCAGTGTTTGCAGCTCAGATGGTGTAGAGCCCAAAAGTACAGCCTCATCTGCATAAAGCAGGCAGTTCATCACTTGGTCACCCATACGCATTCCCACATTCAATGATCTTAACCTTTGAAGACATTTGTCCAAATATAAGATAAACAAGCGCGCTTATAAAATGGGATTCATATTATACATTAGTCGACATCACCATCGTAGTGTTTACCCAGGTTGTTCCTTGTGCCTCATCCTAATTCTTCAAGTCTATTTAAGCTGATTTAAGATTAATCGATGTCAATAATTCGCCTATAAGTTGGGTAGATTCTGAATACATCTTTGCTGAAAATATCCCCGAAAAGGTAAGCAGAGGCACATCCAAGACACCCATCACTAACCGAAGCCGCTAAGTCCCATGATATGATAGGTGATAAGCCTATCGCCAGTCGGGCACGAACATAATATTCGGTCCCGGGCAACGTTATTTTTATTAGAAAATTGAAAAATTCTTTTGTTGCCCGACCTAGGGTTCGGACCCGGGACCTCAGGAAGTCAAAGCCGATGCCGAACTACTAGACCACAGACGCGACTTTATTTTATTGTAAATAAAGTTTATTTAATATTAAATGTATATCAATAGATTTATTTACAAACTGACCGACCCAGCAAAGTGCGTATCGCTTGACACTACTTACAGTTTGTTTATAGGCAAACTTTTTATTTTTCTTACTCTTTTAGATTTTCTGTACATAACAAACCCTTTTCTGTCGGAAACTAACTAACGACTCACCCGGATTGGTACCACCGCCTTACCTATTCCTGTCGCCATAACGTGTTCCGGTTTGGCGGGTAAGGTAGCCGGTAAACTTAGCTTTGCTCGAGGCCTAACATCCCGGCCTCAGGTAGGCAAAGCAGCATTACCACCTTTGATGTCTCTAGGCAGCGTGAATTTCTAACCATCAGCAAATCCGTCTGCTTGTTTGCCTTCCAATATCACAAAAAATATATTATTAGTAGCATTTTTATAATTAGTAGGAATAGGGTGAGAAGATAACTTTCTTAAATGACAAGTTAGCGTCTGGATATAAACTAGTGCGAAACTTTGTTTGACCGTTTAGGCTGGCTACAAACGATCGATAATCGGACTTGAAATTGTTATCTATTAAGATTCAACGAAAAGAGGATTAGCGATATCCTAAATGACGGCCTGACTTCAGATATGATGACGATAAGTACCGTAATTCATTAGGCAGTTGTCAGACACAAATGGTCATTCAACAGCTTGGCTGCCGGTGACGCGGGGTGTACGTTGAGGGGCCGGTCTCGCGTGGGTGCGAGATGCCTACAGACCAACTTGTATTAAACTAATAGTTACGGCGCCGGCATCGCGCGAAGTAACATGCTAACGTGTCGGCATTGCGCTTGAATGTTTTAGCTTCGTTTTCGATCTATTGGTTTTTTTTTATTACGCCTGAAATATGAGTAGCTACTTACAAGAAAGGGTCCGCCACGTCCCAATAAACAAAGGTTGGTTGAACCGGAGTACCTACAAGATAATAATATTGATGAGTCATTATTTGGAAATTGTGACGAAGTAAATGACTATCAACAGGGCAGTGATTCTGAGGAGTATATGTCAGACGAAGACGGTAATCAGGGCTTGACAATCGCGCAATTCTCACTAGCAAATATCGAGTTACAACCTACTTCTTCACATACAACGCCGAATGAACTATCTACCAGTGGATCTACATCGATCTGGACGAGTACAGTAGGGTTACTCTCCAAACACGATTTCATCAAAATCTGAAAATTGGAAGCGAATTTGTGACATTTCGTACTCTTGAACACAATTTCAACGCCACGTCGCAAATTTATTCGGTGAATTCTGTTAGAACTAAATGAAAACGAAACTACTCGAATTAGGTGAGATTTATCGGTACTCTTGACGAAATTTTGACACATGGAGACATCTAAATCGGTTTATGTGTCAAAATCACAAAGTTACAAGAACCTCACGTTTTAGAAATTTGAACTTGGTTTTTAAATTAAAAACGAGCATTATAGAATGTAGGTAGTGATTAAATCAATGTTTTCTGCGGTTAAATATTAATGGCGTGTGATAGTAATAATTTACTCAAAGCAATCGATGCCTAATAAATATTATTTTACCTAATAACAAATACAGCCTTTGAAATGATTAAACTCAGTTATTAAAGAGGAATTCTGATTTCTGCCAGGACTACAGAATAAAGAAATACCTCTAAAATGATATTTACATAAGTTAAAATCGCTACTATGCTTTGAACTACTCACAGTGATATTTCAGTAAAGTACGCGGTTTGTATTCATTTTTACAACATTACTTCAAAGTTTTAGATCAGTCTTTACCAAAGTGGGCGATAACGCCTCCTTGTGGGCGCTGGAAGCCTAGAGAGGGGCGGTAAGGAAACCTGAAAAAATTGTTTTAGTTAACTCCAGGTGAGTCAAATATTTAATTATCCAGGTTGGTAACAAGAAAAAATGGGGAGGGGGCGCTACAAAATTACTGATCTTCATAGTGGACGTTACATGAAATAAGTTCAAACATTACAAGAAATAAGGGATTCTCTGTTTTAGATTAATAGGCTTATTATTGTTGTTTGCATTTATGTATTTTAGTTAAAATTTTAGTGTCTCTCTTTTTATGCATACTCCAATAACATTATACTTAAGTGGGCTAATTTTCCACAGACTCATCAAGAATCTGTGAAATTCATCAATTTGTTTATAAAACAAAATAATTGACTGTTT
>NJDC01002793.1:196561-207830 GCA_002245475.1 Calephelis virginiensis | reverse complement strand
CCACGACTAGCTGAAGACACTAAATCCCACACTGTGATAGGTGGCAAGCCTATCGCCAACCGGGCACATTTCCAATCTCGACCAACATTTTTTTTTAATTAGAAAATTGGAAAAACCCAATTTTCTATTTGTTGGCCGACCCAGGATTCGAACCCGGGACCTCATGCAGTCAAGTCCAACACCCAGACCGCTAGACCACAGAGGCGATAAATAACATGTTTAAAGGTATGGAAGAAATAAAATAACAATGTCAAATAATTGTTTTTTTTTAATTTATAATTAAAACGAAAAAAAAAGTAAAAATATTTAAAAAATGAAACATAAATTGAGTATCTCTCCTTTTTTAAGACAAAAAAAGACTTTCAAAGTTAAAATTTTTATAAAAACTTTCATCTTGACAAATTTGTGTCTCTATAGGAGCAGTTCTTGTCCTGAGTTCATCCCTTTACTGTAGACCAGCAGTGGCTGTTTTTTTTCTATTTACAGATCTTTGAGGAAATATGATTATCCGATATTTTATTGAAGTTGCAGGACAAGGTTCTATATTATCATTTGAAATGTTTTTGCTTACTTCCGCAACTTCTGAAATAATCACTTTGTACATCATCTACACTCAGATGATCCTCTTCATTCTCACTACATGCATCAAAAGTTTCTGACTTTTCCTCCAGCAAAAAATTTTTAATTTTGGATTCTTCCAGTGGTCGAGACGATGTCATCGTGGAGTAAGTTTAGCCAAACAATGCACTTTAAAACGTAAAACAAGAACATAATCAAAATGTATAAAAAATAAAATGAAAATTTGTAATAAAATTAAGGCACGTTAAAGCTAAAATGTTACGAATCTAATAACGTGGAGTCATTTTGATCCACTGTAGTACCAGAGATCAGTAAATATATAGTCTTTGGTAGTACTATATCTACGTAAATACAATGCTTACCTGCGACTCACGTGTACCATTCGGGACCTCGGGACGCGTAGTGAGTTGGCTCATACGGAGGACGTTGTACTTAATGGTTAGAGAGAAAGAGATGAAAATGTTTGACGCGTGAGTCATTTTGACTCACGTTATGTATCTAGGGTTAAAATTGATGTAAAATTTGAAGCAAATTTCTACTTGACTAATGGCAAAATACTAACGTGAAGGCCAATACTTAAAGAAAGAAAGAAAGAGGACATAATGGCGGCTGGAATAGATAGGGTAAGGCGGTGTATACTTACCCAGGCAAGTTGCTGCACAGTACTCTACCCCCAGTGATCTTGTTGGTAATCATAAGTCATTTACCTTTTGTTCGCCTGTTACGAGCTGCCAGATAGGAAGGCATGCAGTCTATTCTATACTAAGTACACGGGCTAACATGAGTTTTTTTTCACTATGTTAAGTTATGACTTTAAGGAATTATTGTTTTATATTTTGTTAACCTGTCATACCTTCCGAAAGCGAATATGACGCTATCATTGGGAATAGGTAAGTCCGTGGATTCCTGCTCGGGCAAACTGGAGCACAGCACTGAACTCAAAGGCATGAAATAGGGGTTGAAAGTCTTAATAGGTACTATCGGCAATTCCATAAAATTAGAATCTATACTTGTTATCGTCGGCACTTGGTGGAATTCCATTGCATACATACGTTTTTTGTAGTTAACACTTGTACTTATCCACTGTATACTTTATTTAACACTTTCTGTTACTTTCTAGCCAATCGGTTTCACTTTTTACAGCATCATCAGGGCTTTGAAACTAAAGATAAAAAAGACTTTTTTAATTTAACGTTCAATACTTATTTGGTTGGTTCAATACCATTTACCAGTAACATCCAACCAAATAATACTTATTTAATACAGAATTATCAGGGCTTTGAAACTAAAGATAAAAAGGACTTTTTTAATTTCACGTTCCATACCTATTTGGTTGGATGTTACTGGTAAATGGTATTGAACCAACCAAATAAGTATTGAACGTTAAATTAAAAAAGACCTTTTTATCTTTAGTTTCAAAACCCTGATAATGCTGTAAACCGTGGAACCGGTTGGCTAGAAAGTAAAAGAAAGTGTTAAATAAAGTATACAGTGGATAAGTACAAGTGTTAACTACAAAAAAACGTGTGTATACATAAAATTATTAGACTCTAAAATAGAGGAGGTTATCAATCAGACTGCATGGTTTTTTGTACGTTTCTTACGCGTTTGCGTGTTCAATAACGAACAAATTTTGATGATACTTTCTTGAATAGGAAGGCTGATTGACGAGGTGGTATTCCCGTATTAATTTTATCAAGTCCCGATAAGTGGTAGTTGAGTTAATCAGAGATAAGTAAATTTAGCAGTTTTTGTTTTTTCTGTAGTTTTGCTGCCTTAACTATTGGTTAATGAATTACCGAATGAAAAAATGATTGTAATAATGCGTGAATTAATAAATGAAAGAAAGAAAGTAAGAATTAATGTCTGAATTAACACATTTTACTATGTACCTTTAATTTACGAAAAAGACACTGTTTTAAGCTTTTACGATTTGTATTCATATTTTTATACTGTAAACGGAGTTTCATCGAGTACTATTTTTATCGACGTATTTACCTTGACTCCCAACGTGTCGGCCGTGGTCGCAAGAGTAAATACTTCGATTAAACTAGTACGCGATTAAGTCCCGTTTACAATACATGTAAAAAGAAAAAAAGACACAGTTTCATTTTTAATATACCCTTTAACTCAAGAAATACAAAGGCGGTTTTATCGCTTATTTATTGTTTTTTTGTTATTTTTATTATTAAATACTGCCACCGTCTTATTAATAAACATGGACTAACTTAGGAGTAAAAATAGGTTAAAAATATAGTTTGTATCACATTGCCATAGAGACTATAAAACCAGGTTGAACATTGGAGTATCTTACTACGTGTAAGGCAGCCAATGTTTAAGTTAGAATGGGCTCTTTGCATTATACTATTCTTAAAAATACGTATTCAAATCGATTTTGTACAGTTTTACTTTAATTATTTTTTTATTTCAGATGTTATCTGGGTACCCGTGCTAGTACTAGTGTAATATCCTTATAATTGTCTCAGTTTTTCACTGATCAACTAATCAACGGTATTGACCAATTGCTATGATTTCACTAACAGTTTATCTAAAAAAAGTATCTTTACGCCCTAATTCCTGAATAGGAAAGTAGAAACACAACCACGAGCACCACCACTACGACCCACGATTAGCAGAAGACACTAAGTCCTACAATATTATAGGTGTCAAAGACTGTAGGTATCAAATTCCGGATAACGTTGGTTTTATAAGAAAATTGAAAATATACATATTTATTCGTGTCCGACTCGGGGCTCGAACCCGGAACCATAAGAAATCAAGTCCGACGCCAGACCGCTAGACCATAGAGGCGATCTGTGTATCTGTAAATTAATATCAACTAACTGTTGCTTGTAGCTTCGTTTAAAAAGTATTAGTAAATACAGATGAGCTTGACCTTTTGAATGTTATCCTACAGATGGCAGTGTGAGCTGTGGTACATTATGAGAGTATCACGAAAGCCTACACTTGACAATAAAAATAAGCCGTACGTGAGAATCGTTTGCCATTGAGATCACAAAGGCTGACGATTTATTATCGCAAGGAGTAACAATTTGTTATTTGACGTTGAATAGTGCGGTCCTTCGCGCGGGAAAATCATTCGCGCGCAATTTAAATTTCGAAGTTTTTGTAATCTATGAACAGTAAATAGTTTGACATAAAACTTTGGAATTTTAAGTTTTTTTTTTGATATTTTGGAATTTTTAAAATAATTCCATTATTATTTTTTCATTGTGAGTGAAGTGTTTTTATTATGAACGGTAAGTCTACCATTGTTTTATATTGAACTAGATTGTGTTGATTATGTTTGGAAAACAATAAGAGCAGGTCAAGATTTTTCTCGCGATTGATTGAATTTGAAATATTAATCGATTACAGTTATTGTATATTTTGCAACATTGAACTTAGATTTTTAATTAATATACAACAATTAATTAAATTATAAATAATTAAACTAATTAAATATACAACAATTAATTAAAATTATACAAAACCGAACTTAGCCATAAACTAATACTAATATGGACTAAGTATAGCAAGATTGAAATTAAGATTATAGTCTGTATGACATTCTCATAAAGAATATAGTACCAAGCTAACCGCCTCGTTGGTCGATTGGCTAGCGTACACGTTTTACTACACCGATCAACCGCGAGGCTCGGCTTCGATTTTCGACGGGGGCAGGCATTTGTGTGATGAACATTTAGATGTCTGCATTTCCGGGTCTAAGTGTTTATTAAATTTATTCTGGTATCTATTTATAAGTATTTCTACGTATTAATATCGTTGACTAACACCCATAACACAAGCATATACTCGTAATTTGCTTACTTTGGGGTTAGATTCAATTTGTGTAACTTGTCCAGTGCTAATTAAAAAAAAATAAAAAATAACATTGATAAAGCTAAATCTTGTAGTACTTTACTCCTTGTTTAAAGAATGGAATAAAAGAAACTCCTGTGTCTTACTGAATTAGTTGTTTTCAGAATATATACCTAAAAGAAAAGTAAACAAATAAATATTTCCAGACATGTTACACAAATTGAATCTAGCTCCAAAGTAAGCAAATTATATGCTTATTTTATGGGTGTCAATAAACGATACTAGTACATAGAAATACTTAAATAGATGTCAGAATAAATTAAATAAATAGCCAGACCCGGAAATGCAGACACCTAAATGTTCATCACACAAATGCCTGCCCCCGTCGGGAATCGAACCCGAGCCTCGCGGTAAGTCAATGTAGTTAGGCGTGTACGCTAGCGACTCGTAACTTAACCGTAACGCTTACCATACTTTGTTATATACTTACCTAGTACATTATTTCAGGTAATTATTAATAATTCACACTTTATTCGAAACATAAAGTACGCGAAACTACTTCACTTTGTAAGAATTCATTTCTCGCAAATCAAAGAAAAGTCATAGGTACGAATTTTTAATTAAAAATGTTTGTCATCAATTGATGACAAACAATAATATCAAAATATTCCGTTTTCTTGTCCGTTCAAAACAAAACACAAGTCATTTTAACATCCTGTATACTAAATAAAAAATTGAAGATGGCACTCTATTCTCGTTTATCAATATTTTTCGTAAACACGATAATGATTTCCATGTAATTTAACAAACTAAAGCATTTCTATAATTGCTTATGAATGAATAAATGCATAAAATTCGGAATAATTTTTTATTACTTAAATAAAACGAATTGAATTGAAAATGAATGAAATGTGCTATTTATTCTAGTAATGGTAATCACTTCGACATAACATAAAATAGTATCTATTACCAAACCTTCAATAATTTTTCATCATCATCAGCCGGAGGACGTCCACTGCTGGACAAAGGCCAAAGAGCGCCACAAGTCAAAGTCACCAGCCGCTTGTATCCAGCGACTTCCCTCAACTTTGACCAGATCATCAGTCCACCGGGTGAGAGGTCGTCTAACACTACGTCCTCCGGTGCAGGGCCGCCGCTCAAGAACCTTTCTTCCCTAGCGGTTGTCGGTTCTGCGAGCAATGTGGCCTGCCCATTGCCACTTCAGCTTGATGACTCTCTGGACTGTGTCGGGTACTCTCGATCTCTAGCGAAAATAAAAAATTAAAGGGGTGCTATTTTTGGTATAAAACAATAATATTTTAGTTGCTGAGAGTTCATAAATTCAACGTTACATAAAGAAAACTAGCTGTTACCCGCGGCTTCGCTCGCGATAAATTGAGATATAGGCCATCCTATCTTTCAAGTTACGCCAAACTGCATACATTTGATTGAAATCGGTTAAGTAGTTTAGGATTCCATCGCAGACAAACAACGTGACACTTAATTTATATATATTATCAAGACTAGCTGCCTGATCCAGCTCGCTCGGATACTATTTTTTTTAATAAATTGAGATGTAAGCTATCTTATCTTTTAAGTTGGATTAAACTGCACACGGAGTGCAAATTTGATTGAAATCGGGTTAGTAGTATAGGAGTCCATCGCAGACAAACAACGTGACACGTAATTTATATATTGTAGATTGTTTGTAGATTAGCAACAACAAAATCAGTACTCTTAGAAAAATGTAAATTTTCTGTTTATTAGGTAAAAAACACTGATCCAAAAAATTCATGGAATTCATCGGGGCAAAGTCATTTTCAAGAATTTAATGTTTTAAAGTGAAAAAGAAATTTAAAAAAACATAAAATAATCTGTTGACTGCATGAGGTCCCGGGTTCGAATCCCGGGTCTTTCAACAAAAAGAAAATTGGGTTGTTCAGATGTTTTTATAAAAAAAAATGTTGCTCGGGATTGGAATTACGCCCGGTTAGCGATAGGCTTCGGCTAGTCGAGGGTTTGTCTACCTCTTCGGGCATATGGGCGTGAAGATGCTTTTTTTTCAACAATCTCCATTTCGCTAAGTGGAAATGTCTTTTTCCTCGTCTATCTAGTGATGGAATATCCAACTAGGTATAAGTTATAATAATTATGGGAAAACATAAACATAATTTAGCCATTATTTGAAACACGCTAAGTTTTTAAATAAAAGTTTTGGAAAGTAATTTGGCGGCGGCCGGCGACATGACAAGAGATGCTGCGGCTTAATGATATAAATTTATGTTGGCGTTATGTGATACAGGTGGTAATTTTGTTGCGCACTAAACTAATTTTAAGTCATCGCTATCTTCTTTCTACGAAAATAATAGAAAGAGACAAAACACTTTTAGTGCTGTCAGATTAGCCTGTTCCCGAAATTTCTACTGACGTTTCATCTATCACTCGGAAAACGTTGATTAAAACATTACAATTTGACATGTCTTTTTTTATGAAATTGGAAGGCAAACAAGCAGGCGAATTTCCTGATGGTAAGAAATTCACGCCGCCTAGAGACACCAAAGGTGGTAATGGTGCGTTGCCAACCTGAGGCCGGGATGTTAGACCACGAGCAAAAGTAAGTTTACCGGCTACCTTATCCTCCAAACTGGAACACGTGACGTTATGGTGGCAGGAATAGGTAAGGCGGTGGTACTAACCCGGGTGAGTCGCTGCTAAACTCTACCACCTAGTCAGATGTCACGGTGTTAGTGACAGCAAGCCTATGCTCGCTTTTACGAGATGCCTGGCACAGGAAGGCAGATGGTCTATTCTACAAAGGAGCCCGGACCAACACGAAAATGTTCCATCTCTTTCATTTTCGCTTCATTTGAAAAAGCATGCATTTAAAATAATTTTAGTTTGTGAACAGCAGAATCACCACCCGTGTGACATTTAAGACTCAGTTTAAATAAAAGCAATACGTCAATCAAAGGTCAATTATGCCTATTCTGAATCATATATCAGTTATCTTTTACCAACAGGCGAACGAAACAGTATGCTTGTTTGCTATTAATTGGCATATAAAAAAATAACCTGACTTTCACTTTTACCATCTAAGGTCCCGATAGTCTTTAGATAGCTTGAAGTGTGGCCTTCTGTAGGTACCTGTCGCTTTTTTAGTATGGCGACCGCTGTTTCAACTATTTTTAATAACTTAATAATTGGCGCTGGTATTGTTTTTTTTTATTCCTGCACTTCAAGATTTCGCTCAAGCGTGGCCTTTTTAATAAGAAAAGTCAATTAAAAAAAGTACGACACAGAATATGTAGCCAACAAACACTGTAGATATTACTAGCTTTTTTTATGATATTGGAAGTCAAACAAGCAAAAGAATTTTCTGACGGTAAGAAATTCACGTACACAACAAAAGAGACAAAAAGGCGGTAATAGTGCATTGCCAACCTGAGGCAGGGATGTTAGGCCTCGAGAAAAAGTAAGTTTACCGGCTACCTAACCCTCCGAGCGATCATGTCAACGGCGAGCATTGGACGTTACGGCGGTAGGATTAGGTGAGCCGGTGGTGCCAATCCGAGCGAGTCGCTGCGAAACTCTACCACCTAGTCAGATGTCACGGTGTTAGTGACGGTCTCGTTTCCAACCTCGTCTATGGCTGTTTGACAAATTGTAATCTATATGTTATTCTAATGTCTAAAATGTTATTGTGAAGTTTAGTCCAACTCGGTTCAGTAGTTTTTACATGAATTAGCAAAAACATCAATCTAACCATCAATTGCTCCTTTCTTTCATATTTATATTAATGGAATAAGTAGGATAGAATAACTGGCAAGGAAGTTAGGTCTACTAGCTTATTACAAGTAAGGCTAGCTAACCTATCTTTCGGATTGGAGCCCAACAACACCGAGCACTGTCATTATGGCCACAAGATTAGTAAAGGCAAAATCACTAACTGGCCAAGTTACATACAACTTATTTTACCTCCAGCGATTTTGGTGGTAAACCATTTAATCCATGATCGTCTCTTATAAACTGTTACACAACGGCGCGGATGGCCGTTTTCTATTCCACTAATGGAAGTCGAAAAAAATAGCTCACTTATAGCAGAGCTTATAGTAAGTAAATATGTTTACATCTATAATCATATCAAAAATATTTAAGCTTTAAAAATATAAAAATTTAAATAAAATAACAACTTTTTATTTCGTTTTCCGCAGTCGGATTGTAATATTACATTGTTATTTTCCAAGGTCCAGTTATCTTGATAACATTTAGTGAATTCGTATAAATAACATCAACCATTTTAATATTAAAATGTCACTTTGCATAACATTTTCATATTTTTTTTTGTAATATTGGGCTAGACAATTGAGTGTCGCCTCTGAGATCTAAAGGTGCGATGTTGGCGTTGAATACAAAATGTTCTGAGTTTGAGCCTCGATTCGGGCAACACAATATGTGTAATGAAACATTAATTGTGTTGGTTATTAATGAAAGTGAAAATAAAATGAAACAAAAGTTTAAAGTCGGAACTTAAAGTAAACCTAAATTAGTTACTACCAGCACGACCATTGCTGGTGGAGTGCTATGCAGCAACTTGCCTGGATGGGGATCCACCGGCTATTGCTGCTGCCAATATCACAGTGTTATATTCCGGTTCAGAGGGTAGGGTAGAAGATAGACCAGCGTTGAAGATCTTACACCCCGGCTATAGGCACCAGTGTCGCACCTATAACATCTATAATGTCTATAGGGCACTGCATCCTTTTACCATCAGGAGAGACGTGTGCTTGTACTTGCAACTACATACCGTTAAAAAAAGAAATTATCTGATTAGGTAAATAGTTGAAGAGTCTTATGAATAATGTAAGAACCTCATGACAATGGCGTACAAAAAGCATCTTCACGCTTGTATCCACAAAAAGCTAGGCAGAGGCACAACCAGGGCACCCATAACTTGCCGATAACACCGAATCCATGCAACAAATATTTAAATATCGTTTCACAATATTTAGCGATTCTAACGGCACTTTAACTGCAATTATATGTAATTATAATATTAATTATGGGTAAAATTATAGACAATTATTTTATTACATATAGATATTGCAATTATAGTATATGTTATGAACCAAGTGATTATGAGAGGCGTTGTATACATTGTTTGGGAAATATTAATAATTATAAGGGCAATCGGGCAAAATGGTAAATTATTGCCAAAGTTACCATATTTTCCCATTGTTAGTCCGTATAAAGTAGAAAAACGTCATATTCTGTCTTCCTGCTAGGCAGCTCTTAAGGTGCAAACATACGTTACAATAGTATAGAATAGACATTTTTTTTTCACATTCACCTTACAAGAGGCAATTGTGACGAGTATATATAGTACTAAAAACTACAACCGGATCGGAAATCGACCACACATTGAGAAGATCCGGCATAAAACTTAGTGGGCTTGTCTTTTTTTCCTTTTTCTATACAAATTAATAAAATTATATTTATTTATAAATATAATTAATTATATTTATAAATTATTCCCCCGTGTTGGTCCGGGCTCCTTTGTAGAATAGACCATCTGCCTTCCTTGCTAGGCAGCTCGTAAAAGGCGAGCATAGGCTCACCGTCACTAACACCGTGACATGTGACTAGGTGGTAGAGTTTAACAGCGACTCGCCCGGATTGGAACCACCGCGTTACCTATTCCTAGCGCCATAAGGTCATGACGTGTTCCAGTTCGGAGGGTAAGGTAGCCGGTAAACCGGTACTTTTGCTAGAGGCCTAACATCCTGGCCTTAGGTTGGCAACGCACCATTACCACCTTTAGTGTCTGTAGGCAGTGTGAATTTCTTACCATCAGGAAATCCGTGCTTATTTGCCTTCCAATATAACATAAAAAAACAATTCCCTGGTGGTAGAGTGCTGCGCAGCAACTTGCCCGATTATGGATCCACTGCCTTACCTATTACTGCCGCCATAATGACTCTGCTTTGGTTCGAAGGGTAGGGTAGTCGGTAGATTTACATAATTTGTTTAGTATCCCCGCCAATGGACAGCAACGAACCTTTAACATGTATGGTGTCTGTACTCGGCCATATTGGCTAGGGACATACGACCGGCAAGGTTGTCGCTTATCACCAGGAGAGCCGTATGCTTGTTTACTGACCGCTCGTATAAATAAAATTATAACAGTGTATACTGTTAGATACTAGAGAGTTGGACAACAAAAGTAAGCAAATGATATTTTTGAGGTGAAAACTTCTTTTGCGGCGTTGCGAACTTTTTTTGGAATGGGTAATAACTTCTAAAGTCGCGTCAGATCGTCAGAACGTAAGACGGCGAACTGCGCATGCGCGAATAAGACGTCGCGAGATCTAAAATAAAACGTAGTTTCATTGCTGTTTTTGTATTGCCTAGATATTTCCGGAGAGTATAGGATGCGCAATGGATAATACGCCGCAATGTACCTACCATTACATTCTCACAGATAGCAGATACGTTTAACATCAGACATTGCTCTATTTGTTCCATCTTGAAAATAAGCTTCATATTGTGTAGACGAGCAATGTTCGTGGCACAGATAATATGACGACGCTCCTAGCCGTCACCTGGTCTTACTTTAGCGAGTTTTTGTCAAGCCAAACGCAGGTTATCGATATGAAAATAATATTTGTGCATAAATGATAGTACTTTCATACTGATAATTAAAAGTATTCGTGCAAAATTATTCCCTAACCATTTCAAAATATCAAAAATGCACAACGTTAATATTCAAGTTTTCACTTCTGCAATGTCTTTTTTATGCAATACTATTTCATTTACCTATTAAATTGATGGGATTGATGATAAAAGCTATTTTAAGATATAGAATTTCTAC
>NJDC01002793.1:175061-196233 GCA_002245475.1 Calephelis virginiensis | reverse complement strand
CTTTGGTTCGAAGGTTAGGGTAGTCGGTAGATTTACATAATTTGTTTAGTATCCCCGCCAATGGACAGCAATGAACCTTTAACATGTATGGTGTCTGTACTCGGCCATATTGGCTTGGGACATACGACCGGCAAGGTTTTCACTTATCACCAGGAGAGCCGTATGCTTGTTTACTGACCGCTCGTATAAATAAAATTATAACAGTGTATACTGTTAGATACTAGAGAGTTGGACAACAAAAGTAAGCAAATGATATTTTTGAGGTGAAAACTTCTTTTGCGGCGTTGCGAACTTTTTTTGGAATGGGTAATAACTTCTAAAGTCGCGTCAGATCGTCAGAACGTAAGACGGCAATTATGCAATACTATTTCATATACCTATTACATTGATGGGATTGATGATAAAAGCTATTTTAAGATATAGAATTTCTACTCTTTATCAATTACCACCTGGTGGACTCCCATAATATATGTTTTGAAGTCTGGTACTCGATACTCTCTGCCTACCACGTAAGGGACTTGGCGTGAAGATATGTACATTATGAGTTACAATTTAAAGAAATAAAAATTTTTTGTCAATTAAATATAGCGAAAATTTTTTCTGTCGAAACTTGTTTAAAATATCTAAAAAAGTACGAAAGACAAATATTTTTTTTTAAAATACAGCTTAGGCTAGATTTCCGCATGCAATAGAAATTTTAAATAAGTTTATGTGCGTGGTGTCAAGAGTCTCCGAAACCGGCGTGTTTGTATGAAAAGGGTAATGAATGTGATGGAAGCCAGACAGGTTTGTCAGGATCGTGAAGTCTGGCACTGGATACTCTCTGCCACCTCCGTAAGGGATTTGGCGTGAAGATATGTATGTAGTTTATGTGCGTTTCAGTTCCGGCTGAAACTATGAACAAGTGAGAAAGTTTGGTTTCGGTATACCTTTACCCAACCCTGTTTTGTTCGAACACTACTAAATATATTATCGTGAAATAAGTGGTATAATAATATGGTATCAAATTATTACTTGTCATTTTAGTTAGATCCTTGCTATATATTTAGCACATTTGAAAATAATAAGTGCTAAAATTTCAATAACAAGTCACGTAGAACTGTCAATGGTATATTTATGACAAAGATTGTTTTCGAATTCGGTTCATTAACTCTAAACATCTATTTTTTAACTATACTTATTATATTACAGTGTGTGTGTTAGTTTGTTTGTCTATATGTTACGAGTTCACGGCTTAATCACTGGACCCATTTCGACGTAATTTGATAAGCTTATATACAAATATTCACGTTTGTATTTTATTTTAGACAATTATTACAAAAACCACAACAACCGACTCCAACTATTTCTTTGGGTACCATAACGCAATTAGATAATCTTTTTTTTAAAGATAGCAATCTTTCCAAAGTGGTCCCACATAAAGGTTATGAAACTCCTGCTAATAGTTTTTGGGTTACACTTAATCATTCAAAAATTCATGACAACATTAAGATAAGTGAAAAAAATATGCACTGTTAAGTATAACTTAAAATCAAATACCGATAACATTAATATGGAACCAGCTCAGAATCATGACCTCCTCCTCTCCACCTCATGACATGATATGATAGATATCATATAAGATGACATAAGATCTATTGACCAAGTAATCGCGTAACAAATATACAAAATAAACAAACAGTCGAAGTGAAAATCTCCTCTTTTTCGAGTCAGTTAAAAAAACGACGGGTTGCACTCCGGGAGTGCCGGCAAAATTGAAAACTTGAATATTAACGTTATTTTGGAATAATTTTGCAGGAATTACTTTTTTTCGTTATCGCACACAAACATGACGTCTTATTCGCGCATGTGCCCTGCGCCGTCTTACGAATTTTCGATCCGACGCGAGTTTAGAAGTTTTTACCCACTCCAAAAAAAGTGCGCAACGTCGCTAAAGTTTTCACTTCAATAATCTCCAAAAAAACTGACTAAACTAAACTATTATGAGGGAAGAAATTTGTATGAAAGTCATATTAGGTCAACCAAAGAAATAGTCAAAAGTGAAGATTTACGCCAATGGAGTCGCTTGCGAACAGCTTGATAAAACTATAGGAGAGCGAATTAAAGATGTTAACAAAGAAATACGTGTTATTGAAAAAATAGGATAGGATATAAACATGTAAATAGAAAAATATATTGATGCAGGACTGGGTAAAACCTAGAGTGACATAATAAGTACCTACGACAAACTAACCTATTTTTTTTAATTTCCTTGAGCATCGTATAAATCCTCCGAAACCAAATCATTACTCGATCGTTTCGAAAGGACGACTTTCTTGTTATCTTTATTTCACGTAAAACTACAATAAATCTACCATCAGATCTAAACGCTGCCGCACACTGAGAAGATCCGGCACGATACTAAGCGGGCTTGTCTTTTTTTCTTATTTTAAAATATGTTTACAATAGTTAATGCAATGATACATTATATTTTTGAGAGATTACCATGAAGAACAATTAATCCCAAGTGGTCTTATTATTCGACTGCATGTATCATGTATGTAAATTTTATATTCCTTATAAATATCCTGACTGGTTTGAAAGATTTTAACGTAACAGGTTACCCAGTATTTATTTCAAAATTGCAATTCGCACTTAAAAAAAAAAACAAATTTTGTGTGATATATTGTCGGATTTTTTTTGAGTTAGTCACATACTCGTTAGCTTTTAAATTAATTTTAGAGTCGGCATACTCAAAATGTGTTTCTTCAATGTTCTAATTAAAACAAGTAACAACATTGCCCCTTCAGGTAATCGTGGATGCACTGGTTGTACCTCTGCCTATCTCTTTGGGGTACATACATTCGGATTCGGATACTTACACCTGTCGAAACTAAAAAACTAAAACAATGAAAGAATGTGACTATTATAACGCAAAAATAATAAATAGTATGCTTTACTCACAGATAGCAGATAGCAGATACGTTTAACATCAGACATTGCTCTATTTGTTCCATCTTGAAAATAAACTTATAATAAACTAGCTGCTACCTGCGGCTTCGCCCGCGTTTTCACAGAAACCCGGTGTGCGATCGGGATTAAAAATAGCCTATATGTTAATCCAGGTCACAATCTATCTGTCTTCCAAATTTCAGACAAATCCGTTCAGCCATTCGAGCGTGAAAGAGTAACAAACATCCATACATACATACTTACAAACTTTCGCATTTATAATATTAATAGGATAGTATGCTTTAGAAAGAAATTGTGCATTACAATCAGACTTGACCGGTTTAAGGACCCGTTTTATAGTGAGGAAAGTTCCACAGCATTTTTTTTATAACATGCTTAATTTAATAACCTCATGATTTCAATTTCACAAGCAATGAGCTTATTAATCATAAATAAAACTTTAATTTCTTCACTACGTCGTAATTTGGTAATTATTTTTTTGAAAAATTGATAATTCCGTGGGCAACATTGATAACTTGCTATCAAATCTACTGATTGATCGTTTGCTTCCTTTTTCACCAAAATATGTACCTATACAAGATGCAATACCTATAATGCCTTCCGTTTTATGTTTCTATGAATGTAAATTTAAAGTTTTGATAAAAATAGATAAATACCCAGTACTAGCTTTTGGTTGCGTTGCCCGCGTTGCCTGCGTGGTCCCACAGGAACATTGTTTCGGGATAAAAACTATCCAATGTGTTAACCTAATTTATCCTTTACGTTTGTACCAAATTACATGAAAACCGGTTCAACAAAGGTTCGGAGTAACAAACAAACATACAAACTTTCGCATTTATAATATAAATAGGATTGTAGTTATTAATAATTGAAGTACTAGGAACATATTTTTATAAATATTTAATTTAATATGAATATTTTTTGCAATAAACAAAAAAAAAATACGGAATTATCATAAATGATGCCTCAAACAATGTAACATTTGTAAGAAATTTTTTATACTTTTCTACAAAATGAGGCCTAGATAATGAGAGTCTAACAAACTATCGTTCGTTAGTAGCCACCAAAGGAACAACTTGTATAGTATTTAAATATTTGAACTAAATTCGTGTTGACGTACTATAGACTATAAGGCATAAGCTGATTTTGAATATCAAAACAAACAAAGCAACTAGTTGATTTCCATATTAATTAAAAGACTTGACTTCGTATTTGGTTTCTTCCATGTTGACAAGTCCAATCGGAACGAGTTATTTGCCTTACTCATAGGCAAAACGAATGTCCACATATTTTATACGTCATGCATAATGTTCACATATTTTATATACAAACATATTACGGTATCATGTACATTATGTAACAACTCATCTTTTACGTACGTTTTTAACCGACTACAAAAAGGAGGATATTATCAATTTGCATGTTAGACTACTCTGCCAACAACGAATAAATTTTGATGGTTCTTTTTTCGAAAGATCATGATATCGAGGTGGCCCTATACAAATTTGAACAAGAAATAGTAAGTAAGTTACTAGAGGTTGAGTTTCGCAGCGACTCGCCCGGATTGGTACCACTGCCTTACCTTTTCCTGCCACCATAACGTCAGTGCTAGCCGTTGACGTGTTCCGGTTCGGAGGGTAATGTAGCTGGTCAACTTACTTTTGATCTAGGTCTAAGATGCCTCAGGTTGGCAACGGACCATTATTACCTTTGGTGTCTCTAGGTGACGTGGATTTTTTACTGTTAGGAAATCCGTCTGTTTGCTTGCCTTCCATTTTCATAAAAAAACATATGTATATTAATTTGAAGTCTTTATTTCGCAGTATTATAAATAATATTATAATTCGGTAGGTAGGTATATCAGTCAGTTACATTTTAACGATTTTGGTAATATTTTAGACAGCTAAAATATTACCAAAATCATATTAAATTAAAATAATCATATTAAAATAAAAATACACTGTTTTGTTATTCTTTATGTATGTTACATTATGTAAGAATCTTTGGTAAAAACATTTAAAATTTGTTTTAATTTTAGGTTTACAATTTGACATTATATCATGTGATTCGTAACTAATTTACATTTTAAATTATTTTTTTTGGATATTTAAATTGTTTCTATTTAAATTGTATGTTGTGCTTCAGTTAGGCAAAAAAATACCCCATAATCAAGGAAAAAACCTAAAGTTGACAACACAGTTAGAGTTTTTTACTATAGTTTGTTCTGAATATTTTTGTATAAATATCCGTCAGTTCTAAAATATTTAAAAAAATATTGTATTAAATTACGATACACCTAAGTGACTACTAGATATCAAGTAACCCACTTAAAAACGTTTTCTTTTCATCTAGAAAAAAAAACACCTATTTTTGTGATGTATATTTATTCCTATTTGAAAAAGAAAACATTTATGGTGAACTAATTCACCACAAATTATAAAATTAAAACAAAATTATACGTATATACTTAAAAATTACCAATAATGTGTGATAACATTGGTCTATTAAACGGGAATACCTATTTTTATTTGGATGTTATGGTGTATCTTAAGAACAGTTTTCAATTTTCCCTTTTTTACGACAGTTACCGGCAGTAGCACTGCACAGTATCTACCAAACACTTCCCGATATTTATTCCTATTTTATGTTTACAGGCGCACCGGATTTTTATTCACTTTTTTTAGTAGATGGAGGCATTCAAAAGAAAGGTTAATATGTATAACAACATAGAAGTTCGTCCACTCATGCGAAGCAGCAATGAACTGCTAGTTTTACATATACAACTTTAATGACCGCACTCAAAAACCACAGCTAACTTTCAAACATTAAGTGACAGTTTTGCGTAAAAAATGTCGATTCAATGACTTAATAAGTGCGTCTTTTCAATATGATGATATTAATTACAAAAAAATTAAACTTATATACTTCACTAAGATTAAGAGTAGGGATAAGATTAAGTGTAATAAGGGGGCGCCCTGGTTGTGCTATTCCTTCCTCTTTGGGGATACGGGCGTGAAGATATTTTTATAAGTTTAAGTAAAGTCGTCGGGTACTCTAGAAATTTCTATACATCTTCATAGTCATATTTATAAGCCTATCAAAATACGAGTTTGCATGCTTACTTCCTAACAGTAGGCAATGAGTCACTTGTTTTCTTTTTAATTTAAATATTTATTATTATTTAAATGAAACCGTAATAAACAAAGACTAACATTCCGGTTGTTTGATATTTAAATGACATTTATTTTGTTTGTGAAATAAATCGCGAAAGTTCTTTTTAACCAACTCCGAAATTGAGAAGCTATTTTTTAAAGTTAGTTACGCGTTTTTCGGTTAGTAAACAAATTAATTTTGATGGTCCTTTTTTTAAAAGGTAGCTCATAGCTCAAAGCTGGTACAAGGTTACTGGTGACTAACGCAGAACATTTGTAAGGCAGTTTTAGTACATGAAATCAAAAATTTTTTCGCGATTTTCTAAAAGATATTGCTAACTTTTAGAAAATCGCGAAAAATAATTTACTTCTCCATACAAAAATTTTATCGTCCTCTGACAAAATGTAAGGAGAACCAAATTTTTTTCCCTATTTTCTAAAAGTTAAAGAAAAAAAGTTGTAGCTTTACTGAAACCTAGAAAGGTTATACGTTAGTTACTAGAACACTGTATATAAATTTGATCAAAATCCAACAAACAGTTTTGGAGTTATATCTAATAGCTAGCAGTCCGTCCCAGCTTCTCACGTGTAGACAATCTTTTGTTTCAATATTTAGACAAGTAAAGTTTCCTTTTAAACCAAGCTGTCTATTAAAAAAACGCATCAAAATCCTTTGCGTAGTTTTTAAGATATAATTTTGATTGCTTAGATAATGTGGTAATAACTACAACTTGATAATGATCCAGTTTTTGTCTAATTACATCAAAGCTAAAATGAAGATTCATAATTTCACCAGTTGATGTATATTTGTATGTATATAAAATTTCTTGTTTTTTGTATAACTTGGACGCTATATATTTGGACTTAACTGATTTTGACGTAATCAAGAAATTTAAATTGACCGATTAACCGAAACATCCGTCTGGTGAAGTTGTAAAAACTTCGCGGCTGGCAACATATTAGCCATTTCAAAAAAAAAACATATTGACACTTCTCTTGAAATTTGTAATTTTTTTTTTGTACTACTTTATATACAGTAAAAGTCTCAAAAACCTACATTCTCGTAAGGTTCTAATAAAGGTTCTGTGGTCTAACGGCCCGGCGTCGGTCTTGATTTCTTGAGGTATCGGGTTTGATCCCCAGGTCGGGCACCAAAAATAAATAGAAAATTTATGTATAAAATGAATTTGCCCAGGATTTGGATATGTGCCCGGTTAGCGATAGGCTTGCCACATATCACATGGTGAGAATTATTGTCTTCGGCTAGTAGTGGGTGCCCTGGTTTTACCTCTGCCTACTGCTTCAGGAATATGGGCGTGAAGATACTTTTAACTTCGAAATAAATAGCATTGCGGCAAGAATATGTAATTATTTTTTTTTTAATTTAAAATTAAGATCACAAATAAAAGTGCTGGAAATAAGACCCATCATCAACAACCCCTGTGTTGTTCCTGATTCGCTAAGTAGAACAAATCTTCAGCCTCTCTGCCAGGCAGCTCGTAAGTGGCTAGCATTAGTTAAAATATAGGTCATTACCCATAAGACCACTGGTGATAGAGTGCTGTGCAGCAACTTGCCCGGGTGGGGATCCACCTCCTTACCTAATTGTACCGCCATAATGACAGCCGTAGGTAAGGTAGCTGGTAGACTCGCACAATATTCCTAACATCCTGGCCACAGGGCAGCAACGTATCTGTAACATAATATATGGTGTCACGCAGCGGTTATCTCTTACCATCAGAAGAGCCGTTTGCTTGTTCGCTTACCTCTCACATAAAAAAAACAGCAGACAGGGCAGGCTTTTTTTATTCTTTTTACCAATGTACTAATTGTGTATATATACCTACACAATTTATAACACATAATTTTTATGTCTTTAACACCAATATTATAATTATACGTCCTTTATGACAGCGTTACAAAATTTATTATACTTGTATTATATGTAATATCGTGAAAATGTAAAATATCACAGTATCACAAAGTGTATTATTTATTTCATCTATTCTACAATGATTAATTAGTAGTTCATCGAAAAATTCAAAGAAATCAAAGTTATAACTGTAACATCCCAGTGTATCTTTGGAAATTTACAATTTTCACAGAAATTCAAGTTCATTTAAAAGAAATTGTGATATACACTATGTCAATACTAGGAATAAATATAGTCTGGCTGTGCATGAATTTCGTCTCAACAGAGTAAGCCATTCTTTCATGGGCCCATGTATAAGGTTATACAATAAACTTCCCTATTATATGAATCAACTACCTATTAACAAAAGTCAAAATATTTAAGAAAATGTTTTAAATGGGAATTAAATGAAAAGGGTTAATATACCATTGCTGAATATTTAGCTGTTAGGAGCAGTAAATCCCAAGCTTTGTTATACGCTTGGGATTAACTGCTCCTCATGCTAATCTTAATATATATAAATAACGTGTCACATTGTTTGTCCGCGATGGACTCCTAAACTACTGAACCGATTTCAATAAATTTGCACACCGTGTGCAGTTTGATCCAACTTGAAAGATAGGATAGTTTACATCTCAATTTAATTAATTTAATTCAATTTATCGCCTCTGTGGTCTAGCGGTCTGCGGGTGTTGGACTTGACTGCATGAGGTCCCGGTTCCGAATCCCGGGTTGGCCAACAAAAAGAAAATTGGATTTTTCTTATTTTTCAATTAAAAAAAATGTTGGTCGGGATTGGAAATGTCCCCGGTTGGCGATAGGCTTGCCACCTATCACATTGTGGGACTTAGTGTCTTCGGCTAATCGTGGGTGCCCTGGTTGTGCCTCTGCCTACGTCTTCGGGGATATGGGCGTGAAGATACATTTTTTGTTGCCTATGTGCTATTCTCATGTATAGACTATATTCCTGTCAGTTTCATTTAAATCCGTTCAATATTTTTTGGGTGAACGAGTAACAAACATCTTTATACTTAACTTATTTTAGCTCATGGCTAATGGTTCAGGCGGCGTAAATTTCTTATCATCAGGAAATCCGTCTGCTTGTTAACCTTCCTATATCATAAAAAATCCAATTGTTAGTAAAACTATTTCGTTAAGTACCACGTCGTGACATAATGAATGTTTTTTCAAAAGATAGCAAATAATTCCGAATATAACCCACATAAATTTTATCAACACCCCAGAAGACGTTTTCGAGTTTTATTTAATAAAGTCGTCAACGCGAAATACTTATGCAATACTAGCTTCCACGACCGGCTTTGCTGGCGTGCTAAAATATATTTTTCTGTGAATTGTATAAATCCGTTACGTAGTTTTTGCCTGAAAGACTTACAAACGTTCATCCATTCTCACAAACTTTGGCATTTATAATATTAGCAGATTCAGTATAACTCAAAAACCACTCAAAATAAAAAATCATGAACTATTTTTTCTAAAAAAGGACTGTCAAAATCGATTGGCTAGGCCTTAACCATGAGTTGGTATAGATTACTCTCGGTAAGTGACGTGTCGAAATGTATGACACTTTTTGTCTAAAAATGTGTTTCTCCTAGTTACCAATAGAGGCACTATTTAAAGTTTTCATACAAATAATTTACAGGGACAGTAGCGAGTATAGTAAACTTGACAAGCTCCATGGTAAGAGCCATATTGGCGGATTAGTCGCGTAACAAACATAAAAAAATACAGTCTAATTGAAAATCTCCTTAACCCTAAAATTCAGATAGGTACCTACTACGTTCCAAACACATGTTCACGTCTATAGTCCGGTGAAGTTATAAAAACCGCGAGGCTAGCAACATATTCGAAATTTATAAAAAAAAATTCATGTCTTAATACTCGGTCGCTTTTGACAAGCTAATCTTTCGGCCCATGTATGTATATTTAAATAATATGTTATATATGATTCATATTAAAATATTCCACACTTTATGATATAATATGTAAACAAACTAATAATCTTTATTCTAGAAGCGAATGAAGACAAATTGGCGTAAATAAATGATCTGTTATGTAAAATATTGATGATCCGTATAATGTTATTTATTGTGTTAGAGTACTTTACGGTCTGTTTATTTAATTTTAATTTTAACAGACATTTAAAAAGAGAGAGAAATGCGTTGGTTTTGTTTTAAATATATTTTATACGATATCACCACATAATGTGTGGATTTAAATGCATTTTTTCGATTATATAGAAGTGGTTTTTTGAATGAGTTAGCGGTTGTATTTGGTATACTGATACGATATTATAATAATTGGAGTAGGTTTTCGCAGTTTTACCACAGGAAAAACAGCAGTTCATTCAAACAGTATGGAAACTATATACAAATGTTTGCAAGCAATACTCACATAAAGATGCACATAGGCGACGCTGTTAAGCGGTTTCCATTAGTGAGTGCTGCTTAAGAGTCTCTTCGATGAACATGTTTGTGTGAGTTTATCGTTTCTTTGTAGGTAGTTCCAATACTGTTTCACATTTGTACGTGGTTTTACTGTGCCGAAATTATATTTTAAGTATATCAACATGATTAATATTAAAATACCAAATATCATTATTTTTACTGCTTAATATTTTTTTTTTGGGTTGGCTGGAAGAAATTTCTTTAGTTAGAGATAAGCTCGCCTTTTGTGCATTTTTAACTTCTCGTGTATTTTGTGTATTTTAGTTTTTGTTTGCAATAAAGTGTTAAATAAATAAATAATAAATTAATTAAATGTTGGTACACCCAATTTCTCTTTTTGTCACCCGACCCGGGATTCGAACCCGGGACCTCATGCAATCAAGTCCAACACCTAAACCGCTAGACCACAGAGGCGATCAACCAATCGTGTTAAGATAACGTTAGTAATTTTAGTTTCTGTTACCACCTACGTCTTCGTTATTGTATAATCACCAGTTTAACATAATATATAATCGTCATTATACATAAGTGTGTACGAAATAATTAACTAAATCGGTTGGAGAAGAGAAGAAGAATAGAGCTTACTTATCTTCACGCCAAGTCTCTAAAGGCAGAGAGTATCGAGTGACGAAAGCCAAGATCCTTGCAGACCTGCCTAGATTCCTTCACATTAATTACTCTTTTCATACAAAAGCCGCGTTTTCAAAAACTTTTAAATTGAATCCCAATCCAATCTTGAAATGATTGAATTTGTCGTGGAATGTCAACCTTGGTCTCCATAAAGATAGAGCTACTGCTTAAAAATTGAGTTGCAAAATAAATACATTGAAAATCAAATAAAAGCATGTAATAATTAAAGCGCAGCAGAACTTCAATATACTAATTTTAATTTAGTTATCACATCGCCATTTGACAATTCTTTGTTGCCGACAATAGCGCCAAGGTACATGTTTTTCGCCGTGTTGGTCCGAGCTCCTTTGTAGAATAGACCATCTGCTTTCCTTGCCAGGCAGCTCGTAAAAGGCAAGCATAGGCTTACCGTCACTAACACCGTGACATCTGACTAGGTGGTAGAGTTTCGCACCGTCTTACCTATTTCTGTCGCCATAACGTCATGACGTGTTCCGGTTCGGAGAGTAAGGTAGCCGGTGAACTTACTTTTGCTCGAGGCCTGACGTCCCGGTCTCAGGTTGGCAACGCACCATTACCACCTCTGGTGTCTCTAGGCCGCGTGAATTTCTTAACATCAGGAAATCCGTCTGCATGTTTGCCTTCCAATATCATAAAAAAATGCATTATTTCAAAATAAAGTACTAGTGGATCCGGCGAAATTTGTGTCGCTTCAGATAAACAGCTACTAACAGTTTTTATGGGAAAAAATAAAGTCGTTTCTTTATTTTGCCTGCGACTTTCTCAATTTTTTTTTTACAAGAACCTTCTTCTGACAATAACTAATACACGAATAAAATAAATAGCAAAATTGGTCTATCCATCCAGGCATGATACGATTGAACACGCGAAATGGGAATTCATTTTTTTATATTACTAGCTGACCCGGCAGACGTTGTTTTGCTATAACAAAATTGGGGTGAGTCACCCTTAACACTTAGGGGTATGAAAAATAGATGTTGGCCGATTCCTGGACCTACTCAATATGCTCACAAAATTTCGTGAGAATCGGTCAAAGCGTTTCGGAGGAGTACGGTAACTAGCATTGTGACACGGGAATTTTATATATAAGATGTACTATATAGACTACATAGTATTGCTTTTTGGTATCTTAATAAAAATATATGTAGGACCACCTCGGAATCATAACCTACCTAACGAAAAAAGGACCATCAAAAACTGGTTGTTTTTTGCCAAGTTATCATGTGATAGCCATACAAAAAAATACAGTAGAATTTAGAACCCCCTTCTCATTAGTAGATTAAAATTGCATCATTACATTGCTCATTTGCGACAAATAAACAGAACACACTTTCGATTTATAAAATTATAATGTCAGTACAAATCAAATAACTGTCGCCTCTACACTTTTGTGGTCTAGAGGTCGGCAGTTGACCTTTACTTCATGATAGTCCGATCCTCTAGTCGCGAAAGAAAGAAAACATGTGTTTATTCAATTTTATAAAACACTTTTTTTACAATCATTTAAGTATTTCTATGTATTAGAATCTTTGTCTAACATCTATAATCCAAGCACATAATTTGCTTACTTTATGGTTCGATTGAATTTATCTAACTTGTCCTGGGATATTTATCTTATTTTATTTATTTATTTAAACAAATTATTTGGATATGTGTCCTGTTGGCAATAATTTTGCAATCCCCCGTGTTGGTCCGGGCTCCTTTGCAGAATAGACCATCTGCCGTCCTGTCAGGCAGTTCGTAAAAGGCGAGCATAGGCTTACCGTCACTAGCACCGTGACATCTAATTAGGCGGTAGAGTTTAGCAGCGACTCGCCCGGATTGGTACCACCGCCTTACCTATTCCTGCCGCCATAACGTCATGACGTGTTCTGGTTCGGAGGGTAAGGTAGACGGTAAACTTACTTTTGCTCGAGGCCTAATATCCAGGCCTCAGGTTGGCAACGCACTATTACCACCTTTGGTGTATTTAGGCGGCGTGAATTTCTTACCATCAGGATATCCGTCTGCTTGTTTGTAATTTCAATATCCTATATTTATATTTGTTACGGTATTTAAATTAATACAATATGCTATATATGCACTGATTTAACTGTTTATGTTTTAGTATACATATTAAATTAGTATAACATCAATAAATATGATCACAATCAAATATTATGTTATTTTGAAGTTAGATTTTAACGAGGTATACTTTTATTAAAGTTTTATTGAAATTTTTAATTTAAAGTAAAGTACCTTCCCGCCTTGATCCTAGAAGTGGTAGGCAAAGGCACAACCTGAGCACCCACGACTAGCCGTAGACACAAAGTCCCAAAATGTGATAGATGGCAAGCCTACCGGGCTGACCGGGTAACGTTATTTTTATTAGGTTATAAATATATACGTATATTTACGTTATTTAACGTTATTAAAAATACACATTTTCTATTTTGTTGTTGCCCAAACCGGGCATCAAACCCGAGACCTCTAGAAGTCAAACACGACTCCGACCGGCTAGACCATAGAGGCAATAATTAAATGTTATGAAATATCATTACAACAAAAACTCTACAAAAATCCAAACGGATATTACTTAATCTAACATAAACAATTTTATAAACTTAGAAAAATTAAAACTAGATACTTAATTCATTAATCAATTAATTCATAATTAGGCGTTGTTTTACTTCAATAATATTTTATTGTACATTGTCTGTTAACCACGACTTCTTACATATATTAGTTTTTGTGTTTAGTTTTCCCCGTGTTGGTCTGGGCTCCTTTGCAGAATAGACCATCTGCCTTCATGCCAGGCAGCTCGTAAAAGGCAAGTATAGGCTTACCGTCACTAACACCGTGACATCTGACTAGGTGGTAGAGTTACGCAGCGACTTGCCCGGATTGGTACCATCGCCTTACCTATTCCTGCCGCCATAACGTCATTACGTGTTCCGGTTCGGAGGGTAAGGTAGAAGGTAAACTTACGTTTGATCGAGGCCTAACATCCCGGCCTCAGGTTGGTAACGCACTTTTGGTGTGTGAATTTCTTACCATCAGGAAATTTGTCTACTTGTTTGCCTTCCAGTATTATAAAAAAAGTTATAGGAACCTTTTTTTTGCAGAAAGTAAAAGTTATCCCAAATATTGACGTAGACTATTATACTACGCAAATTTCGTAACTCTGTTCAGTAGTCATTTTGCATAAAGTAAACACGCAAGCTAACAAAATTTAGCAAACTTTTTTTTAAATAATATACCATAACCACCTTTGATGCCTCTAGACAGCGAGAATTTCTTATTCATCAGGAAATCCGTCTGCTTGTTTGCCTTCCAATATCATAAAAAAAAATTATTACACGCGCTGTTAGCCGAGTGGTTGTTTCCATGTACATAACCAAGTTTCTTTCCTGAGTTTGACCAACAGTTTTTTCGTAGATGTGTGTATAAAGTCCTCTTGAAGTGGCTATAAACTCTTTAAGGACCAAGTTTTGACATGATTAAGTAATAAACATTATAAAAACATGATAGATAATGAAGACGCACAATCAGGAAACCCAGAAATGGGTAATTCTAACCCCGATAGTAAAAAAAGACGCATCTAACACTTTTTTCAAATTTGAGTTATTTAGATTTCCGAAAGGAGCATCTATCTGTGTTTTGAAAATGTTGTTAACTGTGCGGTTTTAGCTTCTGTACACCTTTTTACACCCGATCTAAAATGAAAAGACGATTTATTTAAAACTTAATTGAAAAGTCGCGTTTATGCAAATCATGTCCTAATACTCTGTAGTTTCATTTTAAGTTCAGCAATAAAAAAGGCGCATATTTGTCCCTTTTTCTATACAGAAGATAAAAAGATGATAAAAAGATAAAAACATCATCATTTGCGTGTAATGAGCTAATTGAAATCCGCTTTCACATTAAGAAAAACGACCGCATCGAATCACTTGTGCCCTATTTAGGTATATACCTAAATAGTTTTTTGTTCTTAAGAAAAAAAGGCGGAATAGCCTATATACGTCCATTTCTGTTAAACTAGTATTCTGGAAAGATAGACGAAATACTTAGAGGAAAAGTACAACTAATAGTGTTTGAAATGTAAAAGACGCATATGGCCAATTACGTCTGTTAACTTAGGTACCTATATTACATTTTCCATTATTTTTTATGCTAATATGAAACTGTTTTTTTTGTAATTTTTATTACATAAATTTAATAAATTTATCGCCTCTGTGGTCTAGCGGTCCGGGTGTTGGACTTGACTGCATGAGGTCCCGGGTTCGAATCCCGGGTCGGCCAACAAAAATAAAATTGGATTTTTCCAATTTTCTAATAAAAAAATTGTTGGTCGGGATTGGAATTGTGCCCGGTTGGCGATAGGCTTGCCACCTATCACATTGTGGGACTTAGTATCTTCGGCTAGTCGTGGGTGCCTTGGTTGTACCTCTGCCTACTTCTTCGGGGATATGGGCGTGAAGATACTTTTTTTAATAAATTAATAATGTTATTAAACCAAGTTAAAGCCTCTTTAGTAGGCATTACTTTCAAGTTTTAAATACGTAGATATTTTAATTGCCTAGAATACAGCAATAAATTTCCTGTTTCGTTTATAAAACATTTACTTCTCCGTTTTTACTTTTCGTTAAATACGTCATCTTTTTAACTATCTGGGGCAGCATTGGTGGGCAAGCTTATTGTCAACTTGACACTAATCCAGTTCTCGGCAACATTATTTAAAAGTCCAAAAATACATTTCGAGTTCTCAAACCCAGAAATCGAACCTGAGACCTCATGTAGTCAGCACCAATACCGGAAAGATAGACAACAAATGCAAACAAGATTAATACAAATATTTGATAGTTTTTTTATGTGAATTTCAAATTTATATTTTTTATGTCATGTTATAATATTATTAAAGTATTACATTGTTTTACAATAATATATTTAATTACTTACATAATGTTTTATCCATGGTAAGAACTTATAACTTTTCCGGGTAATAATTTATGCCTTAGCTATTATGCTGCCTCGATACTGTCGGTTGTTACTGTTTTTATTCTCTAGCTGCAAGATGTTACCCTATAGATAGAAAAAAAAGACGTGCAGCACTCGGAGACTGCCGCGGTAAAGCTATTGCATAAGCAGGCATGGGTCACCAGATTGCGGGGCGAAAAGGGGGTTTACGCATACGCAGTATCGCCGATAAAAACAACGCCACCTAGATGCGATTTGCTGAACTAAAGAGACAAGCGTAATCAAAAAGTCATTAAAAGTTCTGCTATTCATCGATAGATGGCTAAACTAAAAAGGATCACCGCTGTGGGGGTAGGAGTGGGGAGTGTTAGGCTATTTTCGTTACGGATTTTCTGGATTTGGTCTCCACGTTCAAGGCCCGCGATAGAAGCTATGCAGTAACTTAAAAACAGTTAAACCATTTACTCGGATATTAAGGTCAAGGAGGTGGCAATAGCTCTAAATACCAAAATTTTTGAATAATATGGTTAAGCGCATTTAAACTGCAAAAACCAACTCCAACTAATTCATGGAGTACCACGACAAGGTTTGATAATTATTTTTTCGAAATAAAAATGGACCCAAATTTTATCTATATCCTACTAGTAAATTTTGAGTTATACTACTAATCACACAAATGCGAAAGTTTTTTTTTGTTTGTTACTCTTTCACACTAAACTTACTTAACTGATTTTCGTGAAATTTGGCGCACACATAGAGTAACTTGAATTAACAAATATGATACTTTATATAAAAAAATGTTCCTGTGGTACCATTTACCATGCAGGCAACAGCTAGTACTTAACAATGCAAAAAAATCTTTGTTTATGTAACAAACCATAGAAAATCGATCCATGCCTATTGTCTGGGTAATCGTGAAATAAACATATGACAAATAATAGAAAAAAAAACACAGCCAGATTGATACCCTCCTCCTTTTTTAGAAAAATAGAAAGGCTTTAAATCATTTTATAATTAAATAAATTATCGCCTCTGTGGTCTAGCGGTCCGGGTGTTGGACTTGACTGCATGAGGTCCCGCGTTCGAATCCCGGGTCGGCCAACACAAAGAAAATTGGATTTTTCAATTTTCTAATAAAAAAATGTTGGTCGGGATTGGAAATGTGCCCGGTTGGCGATAGGCTTGCCACCTATCACATTGTGGGACTTAGTGTCTTCGGCTAGTCGTGGGTGCCTTGGTTGTACCTCTGCCTACACCTTCGGGGATATGGGCGTGAAGATACTTTATAATTAAAAAGGTTTTAATTATGTGACTATGAATTTAGATTAATGCTATAATAACGTTCCAGAATATTATAACTATTAATATTGATAATGTTTCTATGTTATTTTAAGTTCCACAAAAAATAGACTAGTATTAAATAATCTAGAAGCACCTCAAATTAATTTCGAATAATAAATTGCTTGACTGTTTATCACAACTAAACTATTTACTGTTTTTAATCATATTTCCCATATTAATATTTATAATCAAAACATTGTTATGAGTTATTACTATATTTTTCGTGTGTAAGCACAGGTGTCTATATTTTGACCTTCCGATCCATAGGGCTTGTATCGGTTTCGGTTCGGTTTTTTCAGTTCCTATAAGCAACGTACTGTAAACCGTAAGTTTTTTTTGTGATCGGTCAACGAACAAATACACGGGTCTCCTAATGGTAAGAGACAACCGTGGCCTAGAGACACCATAGATCATACAGGTGCGTCGCTGTCATGCCGCCAGGATGTAAGGCATATTGCACAAGTACTTTTCTTTTTGATTTTATATACGTTGTATCATAGTAACAATGCCTTACTTATACATAGTTTAACAAATGTTTTTGCTATCTCTTTTCAAGACCCGGAAATACAGACATTTAGATATTCATCACTAGATACCGGATAATATGCAATTGCATATTGGCATATGCATTTGCATATTAAGGCCATTTTCAGCTCTAATAGCATATTTTTCCTAAGATCTATATCTATTGTAGGATATTATCGCTACAATTTACAGTAGTTTTCGAGCGCAGTGCACTCAGCAGCCGCGCGTTTTTTGTTTTGGTACGATAATAAAATGAAAGAGACAAAAGATCGTCACGCCCGCAATACTTACTCCTCCCACCTATTATGAATGTTACTTGTTAATCTGTGTCAAATTGATAGTTTTGTTAATGGGCCGGCGGAAATTATGCCAGAAAATATAAGCGCTAACATAGCACCCAAGTTCAAATTCTGCCCAGTTACCTCAGTAGATGTGGAGCGATCCTTTTCGAACCATAAAAGTATTTTTAATGATCGAAGCATTAATCTTACCACTGAACATTTAGAACAATACTTGATTGTTAATGTTTACAAAAACATTAAGTAATGTTACATGTTACTGTATTGATTATCGTCTATCAATGAATAGTTTACTAAATGTATGCTGATTTTGTAATAAAAAAAATTAAAACTTAATACTTTTTTATTTTATTAAAAACAATAAATTATAAAGATACATACCTACTTAATAAAGCAAAACTATAAAATAAGTTTAAACTTAAATCTAAAAGAATAATATATACTAAACAAAAAAAAAACTCATTTAATGTTGCATATTCTGTCAGTTTTTGTGCATATTTCAAGCATTTTTCATGCATATTTGCATGCATATTTTAAGCTTTTTATGATGCATATAATCCGGTCTTTATTCATCACACATAAGTCCGCCCGTGTCGGGAATCAAATCCGAATACCGCGGTTGATCGATGCTGTTAGGATTATACGCTAACACGTAGACCGCGGCTGGCAAATAAATAAAAAAAAATGGAAACTGTAATATCTATAAATATCTTTACGCATAAACATACATAAATATTTTTTATGGAATAGGAAGATAAACAAAATACAATTAAAATAAAGGTCGTCTATAGACATTGAATATTTTAATGGTTTGCTGCTAATCCGACACACGAAGTTCATTATAACCCGACAAAAACACGGAGGAGGTTGCTAAATTGACGCGAATATTTATTTGTTTTCTTCATTCCTATTTTTTTCATATGTTAGACCACATCTAATTTTTTATAGAGTAGTCAAACTTTGATAAAAACAATTTCATTGGAGAGAGTATGGAATCTATCCAATTTTGACAAAGCAAATCATGAATATAATTAGGTTACTTTAAACTGAACGAATTGACCTAGTCAAATTAAAAACAGGTACATACATAAACAAAATATCTTACCCCTTTACATACACTGAAACATACCTTTATGTACATTGAACGTATGTAAATGGGTCAGATATTTCGTTTGCTTACTGTACACAATGAAATTCCAGATAAAACCTTTCATATTTCAATAAATGCAGTTGAGGCGCCGATCCCAAGTTACTTAGTTATTCTACTTATATACTTAGTTATTAAAAAAGGTTTGATTGTTGTGGTAAATAGTCGTTGGATGTTTTTTTTAGTATAAATTAATAACTAGCTTTCACTCGCGGCTCTGCCTGCGTATCAAAATACATTTTCAATAAATTTTAGCAGCGTTACTCTAATATTTAAACTATATTCCTGTAAATTTTCATCTAAATCCATTCAGTAGTTTTTTCTTGAAAAATTGAGTCTATCCATTCTGATAAACTTTCGCATTTATAATTATGCTAGGATTATTGACTATAGATGTATTGACTCCGCAGTCAAACCTAATTAACAGGTAGATATGTATATTAAAACATGTTGCGAACTCGCAATTATTTTTTTTAAACATTTTAAGGCAAGTCAACAACCACAACAGAAGTAACGAACTAATTAAAATTAATTATAGAAACTACTAGACGCTTAACAATAATAAATTCTCCAATGGAAATATTCTTGATAAGTTGAATTTAATTAACTTTGTTTAGTATGAACTAATATAAAAAATGCAAAAGTGTTTGTTTGTCATGATTTCACGTCTCAATGTATCGTTTTTATGGATCCCTAACCAAAGGCTAACGTACGGAACCCTTATAGATTCTTCATGTCTGTCTGTCCGTCCGTATATCACTGCCACTTTTTTCCTATACTATAAGAACTGTACTGTTGAAACTTGGTTAGTAATTGTATTCTATGAACCGAATTAAGATTTTAATACAAAAATAGAAAAAACAATAAATTTTGGGGCTTACCCATACTTAGAACTGAAATTCAAAATTTTTTTATTTCATCAAACCCTTAAGAAATTTATAAATACTCGTATAGAGTATTTATGAATGGGTCTTCAAAAATATTCTTGAGGTATATATCTATTATCATTTTTTTTTAACTTAATAGTTTTTACAATTCCAAAGTGGTGAAACGTGAGGTACCTGGTAACTTCAAAATAAGAGAACGATAAAACTAAACAACTATCTTATAAAGCTGGCAAAGGTATAGCCCTGGCACCCACGACTAGCCGAACAAACCAAACCAGGCCCGACAAATCCAGAATGTATTAGATACATTCCAGAGAGATGAATGCCAGACAGATGGCAAGCCTTTGTCAACCGGGCACATATCCGATCCGGGACAAAGTTGTTTCTTTTTAATAGTACATTAAAATATACGTTTTCTTTTTGTTGTCCGACCCGGGGATCGAACCCGGGACATGATAAGTCTAACACTGGACTGCTAGACCACGGAGGCGATTATATCATATACTAGCTGTTGCATGCGACTCGCGCATATGTTAAAGTAAAAAGTTGTTTTTTCGGGGTTTGTGATAAGAATGGAAGATGTTGCAGCAGCAAAAGGTAAAACCATAAAATATAGCGGTTGGCAAAGTTACAAGGATATTTTTTAAATATTGTTGACAACATTGCCCAATGTTTCTTTTTAATTAGGGTTGTCATCCGAGGTACATTTTTTAACCGAGTATAAAAAGAAGGGTTCGGATTTGATTTACATTTAATTAAGTCGATAAATACAAAATTATGCCCTCTTTTCATAATCCCGACTGAGTTTTTGAAGTTTTTGTTGATGGGTTTTAGTTTCTTCAAAGCAATATGTACATATCAAAATCAAACCATTGCATACTTAAA
>NJDC01002793.1:163215-174478 GCA_002245475.1 Calephelis virginiensis | reverse complement strand
TTGGTAGTTAAATATTGTCAATGTTGACAACCCTTGAACATTCGAAATTTTCTACGAAAAATGTACTAGAGGGCTTTTTGACTTTGCCCGCTCATTATTAAGGGTAAAGGCATGAGAATATTTGGCGCAAAATTTAATACTTTATGGCATTGCTCAGTATTTAAGTTCAGTCTTTTTTAAAATTGTGATAAAGTTCATAGTAACGGAGTTCTGTAATGTGGGCAAAGTCACCAAATGTATGAGATTTTTTGCCCAAAACCTACAATTGTTATTTTCAATAATAAATATGGTTTTGTATGCTATTTTTAGTTTTGTGTATCGAGAGATAGAGCATATGGTATTATATGACACCGAAAAAATAGTTAATTTATCAGTATTTGCCGAAATATCACTAATTAACCACGTTTGTTATAAATTTATGGGCAAAGTTACCATGTTTTACGGTATGTAAAGTAAGTAACTTTTTTGAATTAAAAAAAATGTATTTCAACAACAACATTTTCAGTACTCATCACTCAGAATAGTATCGGGAACTTGGGAACGGAGTATTACCTATAACCAAGGCAGGTTTTGTTAATTGAATCAGAAGCTTATAGCTTTTTAGTCAATAACACTTTTTTAGCAAGTTTTAATCAAAGAAGTCGCTCTTATTCTTTTAAACATAAAAACAATGAAAAATTAAAACAAAGAATTATTTAATTACAGTTTTATTTATTTATTAATAAATACCGGTTTTCATTATTTCAATTTAATACGTTAGAAATATGAACTATGTTAATTTTGACCAAACCGAAATTAGCAAGTTTTTGGATTCACTATTAAATAGTTTCTATAGACAAAATTTAGTTTTTCATAACTTAAGTTTAGCTGTTTTTGAAATAATAAAGACAGATTTTTAAACAGTTTTTAGTGTTGAAATAAAACTTCTATATCTCAAGATATATATTATATATTAGTTTGTCTATAGTTTGGATGGTACAACGCTGATATTGCAGTACCTCGCGTTTATTATTACAGTGTAAATACCAGTTAAATAATAGTTGAGGCGTAGTAAGTGTGGTACTTGAACTAAACAACATACTTCAATTCAAGGAGTTTTACTTCAACTATCACTATTCAAAGGATTATTAAACATACTATATGAAACAACAATATTTTTGAAGTGTAGGTCAAATAAACAAAATTTCATGTTTTGTTTTGAGAAAGGTTACTATGCCCAAGGCAATGCTCATGGTAAGAGATACAGTGGTCTATAGACACCATAGATGTTATAGGTGTGTCACTGTTCTATCTATGTTTTGAGGTCCTGATGACAAGATGTTAAGCCTTTTGTGCTAGTGTGCCTGCCACCATACCCTGCGGGCTGGAACATGACCGAGTCATTATGGTAGCACGAATATGTAAAGCGCCGTATCTATACTCGGGCAAGTTGTTGCACAACACTTTCGCAACAGTAGTCTTGTTCGTAATGACGTATTTAACATACATACATATATTCACGCCAAGTCCCATACGGAATGGGCAGAGAGTATCGAGTGCCAGACCTCACGAGCCTGCTAAACCTGCCTAGCTTCCTTCACATTCATTACCTTTTTCATACAAACACGCCGGTGTCGGAGTCTCTTGACACCACCCTCGGATAACATCCGAGTTATCTGACTATGACGTATTTAACCTATGGTCTATTTTACTTAGCGGAACCGGAGCAACAACTGGAAAAAAGTCGATTTTAATTTTGATGCTAATATTGATGACAATCAGTGACACTTAAAAAATGATGGCTGGAATGTAAATTACTCTAGTAGGCCTAATCTGGAATATAACAATGGCTATCAAGTCAGTATTTTGACACCCTTATTCTCGAGGAAGTAGTCAAAGAACCATGGCACCCTAGCCAAAAACACTAAATAAACCTATCGCAAACTGAATTCTTACCCAATCCCATGCAAAATTGTTATAAAAAGACGTATTTTAAACTATCAGACCAGAGAATTGAACCCATGTGTAGTCAACTCCAAAACTGGACCACTAGACTACAGAGGCAAGTTGAAAAGGCGGTCAATACCTACTATAAAGTATTGAAAAGGGGTTAAACAACATAGAAAAAACGGACTTTGACCACTGATTTAGAAATAGGTCTTATCAACATTTCTCAAACTGCCATAAATGGAAATTATTTTTATACATTTAAGATTTTCTTGCAATAATTTCACAAATACCTGAAAATTTCCTTCGGTATTTATAACCTACATATATTCTGAAATACATAAACAAAGAAAATTGTACTCATTAATCACAAAACGACGATAACTATTGTACTTCCAAATATAAATTTTCCCCGTATTGGTCCGGGCTTCTTTGCAGAATAGACCAACTGCCTTCCTGCCAGGCAACTTGTAAAAAGCGAGCATATCTTTACCACCGCCTTTTGGTACCACCGCCTTACCTATACCTGCTGCCATAACGTCATAATGTGTTCCGGTTTGGAGGATAAGGTAGCCGGTAAACTTACTTTTGCTCGAAGTCTAACATCCCGGCCTCAGGCTGTCAACGCACCATTACTACCTTTGGTGTCTCTAGGCGGCGTGAATTTCTTACCATCAGGAAATTCGTCTACTCGTTTGCCTTCTAATATCATTAAAAAAAATAAGCAGAGAGGTAGTTCATAGGCATGGCAATCTGCTAAAAATAGCTTTAATACTGTAATAGTGTCTGCTAACTAATCAGGACGGAAAACGGAATAAGGCTCCTCCACGTATCACAAATCAATTCATTATTTAGACAGGTTTCACGAATCTGGATGACCGCGACGCTCATCCGTCCTTTTACTATGAACCGTGTATACCGCATAAATTACAGAACTAAAAAAAACGCTTTTAGTATCGTTCGTTCGGCACTAACGTAATACGTAGAGTTTTTCTTTGTTTCTGGAATTGACTATTATCTAACAATAGTAAAGTTGGTAGGTAAAGGCATTAATAGCTTACTACTTTAAACGTATAATTTACTAACTCACAGTGTTAGCAACAAAATTACTAGATTGTTCGACTAGCACGCAATATCTAATTAATTATTACGAAGAAGTACCTGAGTTATAAACTTAATTTAAAAAAGTGTTTTCAAATTAGTGCTCGAATAGTAAAAAAAACCTAAAAGAAAATCGGACTCAAATTGAACAAATTAAGGCACATTTAATAATAAAAAATAAATATCCCTGGACCTGAACAACTCACACAAATTGAATCTAACCCCAAACCACTCGAACAACGAGGCGCAATAATAATCAAAAAGTCAATGACGCCGCGCGACATGATTTTTTCTAAATTTTTTTTACGTTTTTAAATACCTATTCCAAGTAGGTACCTAGCTGAAATATCGTCAAATACTTTGAGAAAACCTTGTACACAAGGTTACTGGTAACTAACGCATAACCTTTCTAGGGCGGCTTTAGTTAACTAAAAGCAGCAACTTTTGTTCTACAACTTGTAGAAAATCGCGAAAAAAGAATTTGGTTCTCCTTACAATACGTTTATCGTGCTCTGACAAAATGTAGTGGCTAATTACGAGTCAGATTTGCGGTTGACAGAATACATGTAATGCAAAGTTTCAACGGTGTGACATTAATAGTTTGGGAATAAAGTGTTTATGACATACGGACTGACTGACAGACGGAATCGAAACTTTAATGGTTCTGTCTAAGCCATGCAGTTATGGAACTTTAGAAGCGCAAGTATAACTCACTATTTATCGCATTTTGATCAAATATTTGGGACCACTTCTAAATCACAAATTAACTTACCAAAAAATTAACACATTCAGCATTGGCGGCGTAAGCGCGTGACAAACATACAGAAAAATTTAAAGACAAATTTAAAACCGTTAAAAGCGTCAAAATAGGTAGGTCTATAACAGGTACTTTCCCCGAATTGGTCTGGGCTCCTATGCAGAATAGACCATCTGCCTTTCTGTCCGACAGCTCATAAAAGGCGAGCTCAGGCTAACCGTCACTGTGACATTTGGCTAGGTTGACAGCGACTCGCCTCGATCCCCTTATCTATTCCTGCCGCCATAACATCGACGCTTGCTGTTGACGTATTCCAATTCGGAGGAGAAGGTAGTCGATACAATTACATTATTTTCGGGCCTAACATTCGGGGCCCAGGTTGCAAAAATCCCAGAGGCCTAACATCCCAGCCTCAGGTTGGCAGCGCAACATTACCAACTTTGGTGGCTCTAGGTGGCGTGAATTTCTTACCATCAGGAAATCCGCCTGCTTGTTTGACTTCCAATATTATACAAAAAGTACATGTTTTGACCTTCCCCTAAATTGACCCCCTAAATCCACCTGCAAGTTTTACTTTTACAAAGTTACAAGTTACATTGCGAAACCACTCTAACGATTTTGATGAAAATTTGAATTAAAGACACGAGTTCAGACATTGTCTAGTTTAGTCCAAAAAATTATCCTGAATTATGCATAATGCACAATAGGGTAGGTAAAAATTGTTTAAAAGTTATATTAAAATGAATTAGCAATATCTTAGCCATGCTCGAAGTAACTAACTATTCTGCACTGACGAAGCCGCGGGAAAACAGCTAGTAAATTAAATAAAATGCAAAATGTGATGGTGTTAATTTTGTTTCACACCCATTAAACGAATTTTAAGATATTGCTATCTTCTTTCAACGATAGAAATTGTAAGAGACAAAACACGTTTAGTAATGATATATTATTAGTTTGTACATGACATTTCTTCAGACTTTTATTCTTTTCTTTAGAAAACGTTGATTCAAGACTTATCTGACATGTCTAAAAACTTTCATCTCTTTTCTTCTTGCGTCATTAGAAAAAGACAGCATCCACTTTAATTAGCTTAAGTTGGTGCTCAGCAGAGTTACGACTTTTGTCACTAAAATGTATCTTCACGCCCGTATCCCAGAAGGTTAGGCAGACGCTAAGTCCCACAATATAATAATTGGAAAACCTATCTCCAACCGGGCACATGTCAAATCCCGGCCAATTTTTTTTATTAGGAAATTAATAAAACACAATTTCTTTGTTTTCCCGACCCGGGGATCGAACCCGATACCCCATGAAGTCAATTCCAGCAATCGGTCCGAGGCGATTGACAAACAGATGGAGAGGAGATGCATCAATACAATGCTTTCGATTATTTATTTTTAGTTTTCATATTATCTGGAAGGATAAAAATGATAACAAAGAACGTTTTAATTGTACGTGTTTTAATTGAACGTTTGAATTTACATTTAAAAGATTAGATAACATCTGTGTATTATTATAACTGATAGGTATTGTTGTGGGCTGCATTGTATTATAACGATACTAGTTGTTTTTTTTGCGACTTTGTCATCGAAAAATGGTTACTATTTTCATACAAATCTTCATCCCATTCCATAGTCCTTTGGATGTTGATTTAAAAAAAAATAGGCTATGATTGAACTCAGATTTTTCATTACAGATATTTGACTTAAAAAATTGGACACAACTGTGTCCAGTTGGTGAAACTCAAAACTATTGCCACTTATTATGTCGTCAACTGGACACGCCAAGTTTTTAAGTGTTTGCACTTAAAAAAGAATCACTTTTATGATTTCACTAACTGGCACTCGTTCGAATTTTAACCGAATTCATGACAAAGTACAATCAAGCTGATTAATGTTTTGTGTCGCGAAATTGTATTACACTGATGTTTTGTGTATTAAAAGTGATATTCCGAGTAGGTACCATAAAGTGCATTTCAGTTAATTGAGAAAGATGAGTGAACTGTGAAAGTACTTTCTTGAAGAGGGCTTAAAGAAGATACTTTAAGCGAACTCATTTTTAAATATGTCAGGTTTCACTAATTGTTTTATGTTCACTACTTTATTTTACTCTATTTAATATACTTCTACTCATCTAGCGTCGGACTTGAGTTCTTGAGGTCTCGGGTTCAATCCCCGGGTTGGGCAACTAAAAAAAAAAGAATATGTATGTTTTCAACTTTCTAATAAAAATAACGTAGCCCGGGATTGGATATGTGCCCGGTTGGCGATAGGCTTACCTCTTATCACATTGTGGGACTTAGTGTCTTCGGTTGTGCCTCTGCCAACCACTTCAGGGATATGGGCGTGAAGATACTTTTTTTAATATAGTTTATTGGTGATTAATGCAATATTTAATTTTTTAATGTAATACCACCTGCACCTTTTTACATAAGTACCTAACTACTCTATTTCGAACAATTGAACTCTGTGCACAAACTTAATATTTTCAAAAACATTTCGTTATCAATCAGTCTGCTATTTTGTTTAGAAATGAAGTGTATCTTTAAAGGTTGAAATATCATTGCCTTAACTTTGACAAATATAAAAGTAACGGCATTTGCTAAGTAATAATAGTTATATTTATAGCTTATTTAATGTTTAATGTTGCCTCTGTGGTCTAGCGGTTCAGCTGTTAGACTCGATTGCATGAGGTCCTGGGTTCGAATCTCAGGTCGGACAACAAAAAAGAAATTGGGTTTTTTCAGTTTTCTAATAAAAAAAAACGTTGCTCGGGGTTGGATATATGCCCGGATGGCGATAGGCTTGCCACCAAACCACATTGTGGGACTTAATATCTTCGGCTAGTCGTGGGTGCCTTGGTTGTGACTTTGCCTACCTCTTCGGGGATATGGGCGTGAAGATCCTTTTTTTTTATTTAATGTTTCTTTGACAAGCCCATCACCTTGATGCGTGGCGATTGCAACCTTACGATTCCGATGACATTTCTTTCCCCGCACAACACCTTTGTGGAATCAGTTTTCCTAACGAATATGACATAGGAACCATCAAGAAAAAAGTAGATTTATTCTTTGAAGGTCGGCAACGCATCTGTGGACTGTGATACTCATGATGTTGTCCGCGGGCGGCGGTGATCTCTTTCCATCATGTGACCCACTTTGTTCGTTTGCCTCCTTTTATGAAAATATCATCTCTAAGGTCTAGCAGACTTTTTAAAGTCCTCGGTTCGGTCCCCAGGTAGGGCAACAAAAAAAATCAGAATATGTATTTTCAATATTCTAATAAAAATAACGTTGCCAGATATTGGGTAATATGTATCCGGTGGTGGGTAGAGGGTGGGTGGGCCTTGTCACCTATCACATTGTGGGACTTAGTGTTCGATTAGTAGTGGGGGCCCTCGTTGAACCTCTGCCAACCTCTTCGGGAATACGGGTGTAAAGATACCTGTTCGATAGAATGGCTCCACATTTACATTAAAGCAGTATGATAGACCTTGTATACCCATATATTACACATGAACCGACCGACACTGATACAATACTATTGTTCCCATGTTGCACAATACCCTATGTCTATTATTAATTGTAGTTTTTCATAATAATCTCATCGGGAAATTCTCCTTGAATTGGAAAAATGCATAGTTCAACTATTAATATAACATTAAAGAAAATCGTGTGTAACTAACACTATTTATAACACAGAAACCGCCTGAAAAGTAACGGGTAGCTTAAGCAGGAAACGAACAAAAAATTATCCCGTTCAACTACGACGAACCTAGGAAAACAACATTTTAATTTTTCCTATACAAATTGAATGACTGGAACGGAAATTCGACTAAATACTAGTAACTGTCTAGCGGTACGAGTGTTGGACTTCTTCATGAGATAACGGGTTCGAATTCTGTTATGTAGCTGGTAAATTAAAATGTTGGTTTTCCTACTTTCCTTGCCGTTTTTTCCTTTTTCCTTACTTTTAAACCTACCCTGGTCTTGACCAAATATTTTAAAACAAAATTAGTCAAATCAGTTAAGCCGTTCTCGAGTTTTAGCGAGTAATTGATTTTTATTGTATATATATAGATATTAATTTCCTTTAACTGGTTGGTTGTAACATTTTTTTTCATCAAAGATACGCTCGCCTTTTGTACTTATGTTTCTTTAATCTTAATTTATTTTGTAATTTCTCTTGTGTACAACAAAAATTAAATAATAATTCTCAGTTGTTTTAATAAAATTAAAGGTCAAGTGTCGACATAGACAGTATGTGTTTGTGAGTCTAAGGGATTATGAATTTATATATTTATTAAGAAATAAAAATATTTCTATTTATAAGTATCACTGACCAGCTAGATAAGCAAACAACTTACTTAGATCGATTTGTGTATTTTGAGAATTGATTGGAGAAACCTTCGTGCATATACAACAATTACGAGTGGGTACTCAGGGCGAGGTACAGTTTTTGCAAGTCACGAAGGCGACGGGCCTTCATTTGTGGTAAACGCTTATCTATACATACATATATAGCGGGTAACAGCTAGTTATATATATAAATCTCGTGTCACAATGTTTGTCCTCAATGGACTCCTAAACTACTTAATCGATTTCAATCAAATTTACACACCGTGTGCAGTTTGACCTAACTTGAAAGATAGGATAGCTTACATCTCAATTTATCGCGGGCGAAGCCGCGGGTAACAGCTAGTATATTATATTGTCGAAATGTGCCGGAAAGCGAAATCGGTATGTTTAGCATAAAAATCAAATTTCAATTTGTGTACAACTTTAGGTAAATAATTGTAAAAGCGACTCTCCTTCGTGAGTTGCAAGAGCTATACCTTAAAGTTGCTATTGATTGACATCTAATCGTTAAAGACGTTCTAGACAGTTGTAAACTGTTTGTAAACTCGTCTACAAACAAAGGTGAGCTTGAAGGAAACTTTGTTTCTATTTCCCGATTATGATTAAACTTGGTCACGATCAAGACAAAAACAAACTAATATTTATAACCACTGTTTACAACTGTCTCAAATCCCTATTTGAAAAATGTATAAAATTAAATGTTAAATTCGTAAATTTAAACGTTAAATGTTATTCTAGTAAGTACATTGTAACGCTGGAAGTTAGGGTAGTTACCAAACTTGAACTATGGGCCTCACATGTCTGCCACAGGACATTACAAACCTGTAAAATCTATGATTATTTTTAATATATTGGAAGGCAAACAAGCAGACAAATTTCCTGATGGTAAGAAATTCACGCGGCCAAGAGACACCAAAGGTGGCAAAGTAAGCCGGCAAAAGTAAGTTTACCGGCTACCTTATCCTCCAAACCGTAATACAGCAAGCGCTGACATTATGGCGGCAGGAACAGTTAAGGCGGTGGTACCAATCCGGACGAGGCGCTGCGAAATTCTACCACCTTGTCGGATATTACGGTGTTAGTGACGGTTAGTCTAAGCTCGCCTTTGACGAGCTGCCTGGCAGTAAGGCAGATGATCTATTCTATTAAGGAGCCCGGACCGTCACAGGGATGGACTGTGGTTATCTTTTAGTAGGGGAGCCGTTGTTCGCTGTCTTAACACGTAAAAAAGGAAAAACTCAATTACTGAAATAACACAGATAATTTTCGAGAACTCAGGTTCAACGTTACTTTTGATAAATACATGTTGATAATAGTGATAAAGAAGTTATAGCCCCAATCACAAGTTAACGAGCCATTCAAGTTTATATAAAAACTACTTATTGTTTGCATAAAAATTCACACAGTATCTACGTCGTTTAGAAATTCCTGTCGACAGATACTTATTTAAACAAGAATTATATCAAAGTGACTGTTTACCTGCGACTTTAATTATTGTAATACACTTCTTTTACAAACTTACATTTCCCATTTTAGTATCTTGGTTGTGGCATAAAAAGTAGTCTATGCTTGAATACGCATATAATATGCGTATTAATTCCAGCAAAATCGGTCCAGCGGTCTAACTATGACAGCGTATTCAAGCAGTCAGACTTTCGGATTTATGATATTTGTGTGAATATTATATAGAAACCATTGACCATTTGCTCTAATTTGCAAAGAGAACAGTTTTCTTAATGCCTTCAACGTTGCTAACTTCGTGATTTTTACAACTACACTGGACTTTGTGGGCCGAACAGAATGCTCAGTCTGGGACATCATTATTTAGGTTGATTGGATTGTTCCCTACAACGCCAGCAATAAATGCTGTTTCCCGGGAGACCTCGATTTGGTGCTGGGTTCTGGTCAAAGGGGGGATCGATTGGAGTGGTTGCGGCTCGTCGCTCGGCGTTCTTCGTCGCCGAGACCGGAGACGACGGTGTAGTGTCGTGTTCCGTCTTCTGGTTGTGTTGTGGTTGGAATGAAGGCTCGCGTTAGCGATCGTTATCGAATCAGGTGGATCCGATAGTACGTGACGGGCCAAAGAGAACACACAAGAATATAACACAAAGTACACGCACAAATCTTGTTTTTAACCGCCTCCCCGACGGAGAAAGTAGATCATCATAAGTTTGGCGCGTTTCTGTGTGTTAGTTTGTGTGCATGTACGTGTATGTATTTACGCGTGTGTGTATGTATTTACGTGCACTTATGCTTGTAATTGTGATTGTGTGTGTGTGCGTAGTCGTGGTCGTGGTGTCGTTTTTTGGTTGTAGGGCGATTCAGTTATTGTTTGAAAGAAAATGTGTTCCGGAATTTCTTTTTTTTAAATTTTATTAAAATCCATTAATTTAAAAAAAAAGTTACTTCACGCCCATATCCCCGAAGAGGTAGGCAGAGGTACAACCAAGGCACCCACGACTAGCCGAAGACACTAAGTCCCACAATGTGATAGGTGGCAAGCCTATCGCCAACCGGGCACATTTCCAATCCCGACCAACATTTTTTTAAATTAGAAAATTGGAAAAATCCAATTTTCTTTATGTTGGCCGACCCGGGATTCGAACCCAGGACCTCATACAGTCAAGTCCAACACCCGGACCGCTAGACCACAGAGGCGACTATTAATTTGTTTCCATCCATTCATTAATTTGTTTAAAAAAATTTAAATAATGACTACAAAAATATGTCTTTTTGTCCTCAAATGCGACATTATAGTGAATTTGAAGTCGTTTCCGTAGTTCAACAGAGTTGAAATTATTTATATGCAAATAATATGTTGGGCATAAATAATTATATTTTAAAATTAAAAGTTTTCAATGAACCACCGACCTAGCCTATAGGCTATCGTAACAGTAACATAACGTAGCTAAGAACCATCTCGATCACGTCAGTTTATAAACAAAAAAAACTCATCAAAATCCATCCATCCGCTAAAGAGCACACACAAACCCACACACTCACAGACACGTCAAACTTAAAGAAACCTTGTTTTGCGCCGAGGGTGAAAAAGTCGTCAAAGTAAGACAAAGGTAAATAAAACTGTAAGTATCTTCACGTCCATATCTTCGAAGGCACAACAA
>NJDC01002793.1:125185-162317 GCA_002245475.1 Calephelis virginiensis | reverse complement strand
GCGATGTATTGATGTAAATGGACGCTATTTTGAAAAGTTTTAATAAAACTAATAACTTGCTAGAATGCTTAGTTTTTGATTTTCTAAGAACTTTCAGTTTGACCCTCGTAACATCATTTTTTGTTAGAGAAATTGAAGTTATACAACAGATTAACGGGCGCGTAAGTTTTATTAGTAATTGTGTGAGTGTCTACCGAGTTTGTATGAAAATATTCTATATGTTATATTAACGTCGGACCACTGTACAGGTACAGGAGGTGGGTACTTCCCTCCTGCTGTATTTGGTGTCGTTGATTGACCTCGGCGTATACGTACTAAAGCAAACCAACCTTCAAGTAACGTTGAGTTTTCCCCGTACTTAGATAATGGTAATATTTTTCAAACTCCATATTAGGTGTATTAATATTTTGTTATTCAATTTTGGTTTAACGTATCAATCAATTAATTTATTAACAAAAAATTATCACGTGCAAGTTGAACTTACTCGTGTCGAAACATTTGCAATTATGACCAAAATGAAAAATTCAAATATTTTTATGCGCTGCTTAAAATGTTAATTGCAATTTGTCAATAGTACACAGATCAACAATGTCCGTTTTAAATGGTGGTTTGTTTAACAAAGACAAAGACATCATCATTTTTCTAAGTTTTATACAATATGTTTTTGAGATAACCCTAGACCTTGGTGTTGGTCCGGGTCCTCTGAGTCGAGTAGACCATATGCCTCTCCACCACGCAGCATTATCAACAAGACCACTGGCGGCACAGTGCTGAGCAGCATCGTTCCTGGATAGGGATCCACTGCCTTACCTTTTCCTGACGCTCGCGCTGTTGGTTTTTTTTTATCTTATATTGGAAGGCAAACAAACAGACGGATTTCCTGATGGTAAGAAATTCACGCCGCCTAGAGACACCAAAGGTGGTAATGGTGCGTTGCCAACCAGAAGTCGGGATGCTAGGTCTGGAGCCAAAGTGAGTTTACTGGCTACCTTACTCTCCAAACCGGAACACGTCAACGGCAAGCACTGACGTAATGGTGGCAGGAATAGGTAAGGCGGTGGTACCAATCCGAAAGTCTTCCACCTAGCAGGATGTCCCGATGATAGTGACGGTAAGCCCATGCTTGCCTTTTATGATCTGCCTGGCAGGAAGGCAGATGGTCTATTCTGCAAAGAAGCCCGGACCAATAAGAAGGAGAAAGCTGGTAGAATTTAATAATACGCCTTCCATTCATGTCGCAGGATAGCCACGCAACTATAACGTCTAAAGTGCCTATAGGCCACGGTTGTGTCTTATGTTGTTTGCTGACCTTTAACATAAAAAAAAATACCAGTACCTTATAAAGGGAGCTCAAATTAAAGTTATCAGTGTACAGTACCCTACATTTTTAATTGGTAGTATAAATATTACCTATATTCACTTAGACTCACTATGTGCTAAATTCCCTTGGCACGTGACACTTCCTGTCTGTCACGAAGGGGGACTTGGCGTAAAGTTATGTATGTATATGTAAGATGACCTGTACGTTCAAATGTTTCTCTATTTCAGATTTTAAGTTACTCGGTCACTTTATACTAAGTGTTATGTCTGTAATTTCTTAACTATAAAAAAAACAATAGAAACTTTAACAAAAATCGGAAAATTCGTTTACGAATTATAGTCAATTTTATATTTCGACTTTTTTACCGCTAAAACGGGAATCTCTTTAGTAAACGGGATTAAAGGTATTTTGTAACCTTCTTCGAAACATAAAGTACCTGCCATTCAAACAAATTTCTTGCGATTGGTTCAGTAAATTCGGCGTGAATTGCGATCAATCTACAGAAAGAGAAATAGACAAAAATCAAAAATTGTCGAAAATATTTTTATAGGCCGTTTTTAATGGCCAGCTGATTTTAAATATATTTAGTATCTTATCGCCCATATCCCCAAAGAGGTAGGCAGAGTCACAACTAGACGCCCACGACTAGTCGAAAACACGAAGTCCCACAATGTATCCTAGGAATTACGAAAAAAGTAAACGGTAAACTTACTTTTGCTCGAGGCCTAACATCCCAGCCTCAGGTTGGCAGCGCAACATTACCACCTTTGGTGTCTCTAGGCGGCGTGAATTTCTTAACATCAGGAAATCCGTCTGCTTGTTTGCCTTCCAATATCATAAAAAAAAGGTGAACGGAGCCAAACAAAGATTATCCTCTTTACTTTTAATCAGGTAAAAACATGCAACTGTCGTGAATGAAATTAAATACAAACAACTGTAAAAATAAATTAATCAATAGGGTTATGTATAGCAAAGTGTACCAAGGTATAAATTTACAAAAAGTTTATGATATTTAATACAAATTTAATTTTGTAATAAACTGACATTTCAAACACATTATTTATAATAAACTAACATTAAAACGCTCATTAAATTTAAAAATGACCTGACATTTGTAATACAAAATCTATGAATGACTAGTAATTGACAAAATGTATTAAAATCGTCTATGATCTTGTCAAACATATCTATGAATGCCAAATCCTCATAATTAAGGTCGTTGACCATTTAGGCGTAAGACTACGATAATCATTCGAATGACTTTGACACGGTTCGTTTATTGCTTTATGTAATACATTATACTTATAAACTATTTGTTTACGAGCTGTATCACCTTAACATTCCCCAGTGTTACGGACCTTTTTTACACTAGTTTTTAAATGCGGTTTTTCTCGCCCTTACCATGATAGGTTCAATAGTAGTAGGTGCATAGAAAAGCACTGATAGTAAAGTGTTATTCATACCTTGTCTTCACCATTCCTGTCACCATATGGACGATGTTTACTGACATATTACAGACAGTAGTTTTGCATATATATATTGCATAGACAACCCTAAGACTCCAGCTACAGGACAGCGACATAAATCTATGTTGTCTACCATGTCGTATGGTCTATACCATCGCTGTCTGTGAGCATCTGGAGGAGGTGGAGAGGTTGCCCCTGGCTGTAGAGTTCTGTGCAGCGACTTGTCCGAGTAGAAATCCAAAGCCTTACCAAGTACTGTCAATCGGTGTCGTGTATCGTTCTGGATGGGAGGGCAGTTGGCAGATTTGCACAGCTAACTTATGGCCACAGCGCAGCGAAGTAAAAACATACAATATTAATCTATGGTGTTAATAGCCCACTGGTGTCTCTTGTCAACAGGAGAACTATGTGCTTGTTCACTGTCTTATACCGTTTAAAATATTTTAACCAAATAAATCTGCTAGATTATACGAGTTCTATATGATAGATTACAAAACAATAATAACACGATAGTAAAAAGACGACTAATTGAGAGGTTAGTGATTTAATATCACTAACCTCTTATGCACAATAGATTAAATCTTGCATGTCAAAGAATGGGCTTAATTATGACAAAGTGGCATATAATTAAATAAATTTCATACTTTCTATACTTCATATCGTCGGTGCTTGGTGAAATTCCATTCTTGATACAATTTATTTTACAACCGGTTGGCGGTTTCGCTATACAACTGTCAATTAAGTCTCTGAGATTTAAAAAAAAAACAAGCTTATAGTTTAGACATTACTGAAATAACAACACTCAATCTAAAGTGAACAAATAACTTAAAATCTGGAATGTAGAGAAACATTTGAACGTGTAAGCCATATTATACAAAAATACTTAACTTCACGTCAAGTATACCTGCAGGTAAGGCAGAGATTATTAGGGGCAAAGTTTACGAAGTTCACAAAGTTGTTTTTTTATAATATTAGTACGAATTGTATTCAAACACAAGAAGTAAATAAAATTAAGATATAAATGTGAACGCTGATTTATTTAACAATATATGTAAATCAGTAAATGAAGAAATATAACGAATCTTGAGCATCCTTCTTTTACCCGAAGATTGTTATGGACCCACTTAAAGTGTCAAAAAAATCTTATTTGTATCTTGATAAGGTTTAACTTTAAAACCAACATTTATTTTATCAAGAGATTAAGATTTTTTTTAGAATAAACGTTTTTTTGATGTTACTAATTAGGCGAAATTGAAAGTTTCTAAGTACGTAAATCTAAGCACATTAAATACGAAGATTCATATGAAATGCATTTTATTTTCTTATTTCGGTTTGTATAGCGAAACCGGTTTGCTCAACCATAAAAATAAAAAATATTAATGTAATTTTGTGGAATGTACAAGTGTTTCTAGATAAATTGTACCAAATTTCATACTGAAATTGACTACTTGATGGTTACAAACGACTAGTGTGACCAATATGTAAAATTTAAAATTAATTTAAAAAAATCGATTTTCATTAATCTGAATGTTTTTTTTTTGTATTTTTGTAAACCGATTACTCTGATGATTCTTTTTTCGTCAGGTATATCATGATAAAGAAGTAGTCTCATCATCATTGATCAAGAACCGCCAAGTCAGTTTTTTGCAGTTTTAGTTCGCTAAAATAATATATTAGAACATTATGAAATTAATGAACTTAAATGAGCTATTTAAATATCTTAATTATGTTGATTTTTGAGGTGCATGCTACGTTTTTCAAATGAAACAAAACAAAAGAGATGGAACATTTTAAACATGTCAGATTAGTCCGGATATGTCAAATTGTGGTGTCTTTTTTATTAATATTTTCCGAGTTATATATTACACGTCTGTAGAAATGTTCAGGTTGATCTGATAGCACTAAAAATGTTTTGTCTCTTTCTATTGCCTTTATTGTAAGAAGATAGCGATAACTTAAAATTACTTTAATGAGTATGCAACAAAATTGTCACCATTATCGTAGATCAGTCTTATAGTTTTACATTATAAAGACGAAAAAGAGTGGCTTGGCTGTGTCATGGACACGGCCGTGCGGTTAAAGTGAATACGTTTAATTAACAAATAATATTTTTTAATCCATAAACAGGATGTAAAAATTATGATGAGTTGTTTACCTTGCAATTAACTAATATTAAAAATGATTAAAAAAGACGAAATGCTACAGAATTTTCTTTTAAATTCTTCCCTGACGTGGGCATTAGTTAAGTAACGAATTACACTCTTAATAGTTTGGTTTGACATAAATGTTCTGTGCTTCTCAATACCAACAAAAAGTGCTTCTGCTTGTTTTCCTAATAAGTTAAAAAGATAAAAAAGAAAATTAAAATTTTAGTAAAATAAAAAATTGAAGTCTATTGAACAGAATAGAAACTATGTGAAATATGGTCACTGTAGTAGCCTAAAGCTGAGCGTATACTGTAGTCACGACAGTTTTAAGATAGAGTATTGCATTAAAATACAAACGAAGACCCGCAAACTTCAAGCAAATCGTCTCAGACAAAATTATACCAAATCCACAAAAAGTGCACCGCCAAGTCTGACTAACGATTGTCCGCCGTCCATCCGACAAAATAGTCCTAAGACTGTCTTAAAACTGTCGCGACTACGATGTGCGTTACAATCACAAGAATGTCATTAAAGACGTCATAGACCTTATGTTCTAGTTTGTGTCGTACAACTGCGTATTTTTTCATTATAATTCGTGGAATTTTATTTGCATAACAATTGAATTTTGTGAAACCAGATTGCGCTTGTACCTACTTTAAACGCGTGAGTGTGTATCAACGACTTAAGAAATATAAGCTGTGTACCCGTCACTTTGTCAGCTTATGGTTGTACTCAGAATCGTCGACTAAAATTTAATATTTCATTAAATTGACATATTAAAAGATAATTGACGTCACTGGATACGGCCGTAAGAGTATTTACTTCAAACTGCAGCTTTGGTCAGCCTTTGGGGTTTGAAATTTGAATTTTTTTGAAAATAAAACATTGGATTGGAAGGGTTAGCGGCTTAGCACTGAACGCGTAACGAACAGACAGACAAACTTTTGCATGTATATTATTAGCATGGATCTATCTAGAATAAGGTTTTTTTTTGGTCACGAATAATATTGTGACACTTTAAGTTTTTATATAAAATCTTTCCTTTTTTACTGTAGTTTTAGGAATATTTTCTTCATTAATTATATTCAAATACATGTCTATCAAATAACAAAACCGATCAAGCGATCACTGTGTTCCATCTTCGTAGATTTTTTATGATATTGGAAGGCAATCAAGCAGCCGATTTCTTGATGGTAAGAAATTCAAAAATTTGAAATCAGTGAAAAAAATAGGTATTATTGCCATGTGACTAAAGACGTGTGCATAGATATTTAATTGCATTTTAACACACTAATCCTAGAAAAAAAATTAAATATTTCGAATAGAAATCTTCCAGACAGTATCAAATCGAGACGAGTTGTATTAGTAATGCTAAGTAATAGTACTTGTACTAGTAGGTACAGCCTTGGAAGCCACAACGGTTCGTAAAAAGATGACTTAGGAACTTTCAAGATAAGAGCGTACATATTCCTTAAAGGTCGGCAACGCATCTGTGATACTTATGGTGTTGCGGTCCGTACGTGGCGGTTATCATTTTCCATCAGGTGACCCACTTGTTCATATGCCTTATCTTACATAATTAAAAAAATATGTGTTAAAATTCAGGATGTATAAGGAAAACATGTATAAGTATAACACTAATATTGTAAATGGAAAAGTCTCACTGCCTGGCTGATACCGATTTTTATTTAATTTGACATGCATATAAATAAAAACCCGAATTCAAACAAAGGTTACTTTTTGAACATTAACCACAAAATAAAGAGTCAAGGGTTTACCTTTAGTAGATACACTATATAAGTAACTTCATGGTTAATTGCAAATAAAAAGCAAAGTTTCACTTTACAGCAAATCTTTTACTTCTTTTTACAGCAAATCGTTTACAATATCATCGGCAAGGTTATAGAACTCGTTACTAATATCAATTCGTAGTGCTGAAAATATATTGTCATTTAAAAATAAATTAAAAGGATCTTGCAGTCCATGTAAATTCTAAACTTATTTTATATTAACTGCTGTTCATCTTGCATATTAATAACTACACCACAACAAAATATTCAACTACTTAGCACATACATATTGTTCTATATTGTTGGTTGTCTGTAAGAAATCGCATTTTTGTGATTAAACCGCCTGTTGTACTCTAACTTTAACTTGAAGTTCTGATGTATATTTCTTGTTGATGGTGTACAATAAATAATATTTGTATTTGTATTTTGAGTTATAATAAAAATCATACTATATCAGTTACATCTTCGTAATTTATTTCTAAGAAGAAGTTCTAGACTGCTATAAACTCGCTTTACAACAAAGAAAGCCTTGGGGGAAACTCTGTTTCTCTCTTCCGATCGTTACTAAAATATGTAAACTCGCTATTTTTATTCTAAGTATTTCAAGACCAGTGACAGCAATATAATTAATGATTAACCCAAGCGCATCCTAGAACCAACTAGACGCTTAACAATAAAAAATATCTTATGAAAATATTATGCTTCGTAAGTATGATTTTAAATTGAGATAGATAGGAATTTGGTCTTTATCGGATCCATTAGTTTTATAAGGGAACTAGCTTCCCCGGCGGACGTTGTTCTGCTATATTTTTAATATGATTTAAGTAAAAACAATTTGTGGTGTGTCACCCTAATCACTTTGGGGTATAAAAATAGAGGTTGGCCGATTCTCAGAACTACTCAATATGCTCAAAATTTCATAAGAATCGGTCAAGCTTACAAGCGAACAAGAGTTAAATCACACACAGCGTGACACGACAATTTTATATATTAGATATGCTATTGATATACCCGTCTATAAATATATTTCTAATTCCATTTCTTTGTTTTTTCTTACTGATTGTAGGCTACCATCTTTGAATAAATAACAGCATTCTGGAATCGACTCAAACGATTAGAAACAATAAATTTTCATACGGAAGCATTCGTAATAAGTTGTATAAAATTAACTTTGCATAATATTTTATTACATGAATTACTCACAAGCATATATTTATATGTCAATATTTTATTCCCCTTAAAGTTGAAGTTTTAGACTACGGTCCAATATAATATGGTCTATACTACTGACCGACGAGTCTGCCAACTTTCATTTTATTTTTGATCTCTTATTGCATCATATACCTATGTCTTAAAGAACATCATGAACTAACTAAACTAAACTAAAAGAATTATATATACTGCCTGTTCCGGCTACGTTCGGATGGTATTTTTTTGTTTGATCATAAATTGATATGTAAGCTAACTTTCAAGTTGGATCAAACTGCACACGGTGCAAATTTGTTTGAAATTCGTTAAGTAGTTTAGGAGTTCATTGCTGACAAACATCATGACAATGTAATTTACATATATAAGATATGCAATGCAAATGAATATGGAAGAACGTAGCCGGAGTGACTTAGGTTGACGTTTAAAGATCAAATTGCTCGGGTGTTATCCGAAAATGCTTACAAAAGTCTCCGTAACCGGCATGTTTGCATAAAAAAAGTTATGAATATGAAGCTAGCAGGTCTGAGTAAGAATCGTGACATTTGACACTCGATACTCTCTGCCTACTGGCAAGGGGCTAGGCACAAATATATGTATCCATATAAGGAAATAATTCAATCACGCTTGTGCAAACTTAAAGCCATCCTATTAAAAAGAGATGTTTCTGATTTCAATGTCCTTTCCGTTTGATAAGTATTTATCCAGCTTCAGATTATTCAGTAGAGATACAACATATTATCACGATGTACATAATTTGCAAAAGCCCCACACTCAAAATCAATTCTAAAATAAAGGAAAATAAAAAAAAAGTATCTTCACGCCCTTATCCCCGAAGAGGTTGGCAGAGGCACAACCAGGGCACCCACGACTAGCCGAAGATACTAAGTCCCACAATGTGATAGGTGGTAAGCCTATCGCCAACCGGGCGCATATCTTATCCCGAGTAACATTTTTTTTTGTTAGAAAATTGGAAAAACCCAATTTTCTTTTTGTTGCCCGACCCGGGATTCGAACCCGGGACCTCATGCAGTCAAGTCCAACAACTGAACTACTAGACCACAGAGGCGATAAAGGAAAACAAAATTGTTACTATCTCGAAGCCTTGAAATTGTCTAAGTTTCTAAAAAAAACTAATATGGATAATGTAGTCAAGCAAGGAAATAAGTTAATGCTTCAAAAATAAACCAGAAACTTCTTAAAAATGCCGACAAAAGGAAAGTTTTCTAGAATCAAAAGCTCGTTACAAATTTCGCAATACACTAATTAAGTTAATGTTATTTTAACAATCACATAATGGCAGTTGGTGCTCATCTTCCGATCGGTAGTTTACTCAGAATTTAACTGTTTAACTGACCCCACGTGCTTGGTTCTTCGAAATTATTATTAAGTAATAAATTACAATAATTCTTTGTTATGAAGATATTTTTGGTCAAGTATCTTCCGCATTTAAGAAGTGTTTCCATATTTCAAAATATTGTTTTGTCTGACTGACCCCACGTTCTTAGTTCTCTGAAGTAATAATTAAATTATAAGTTATTTTTTTATAATAAAAAAAAAATTTAAGAAAGTATCTTCCACATTTGTGAGGTGTTCCCATAGTAAATTTTTTTTGAAATAACGACTGACTAGCCCCACGTTCTTAGGACTCGAAAATAGTTATTAAGTAATAAGTAATAATAATTCTTTATTATGAAAAGATTTTAGCGAAGTATCTTCCGCATTTGTGTGGTGTTCCCATAATTAATTTTTTTGAAATAATGACTGACTGACTCCACGTGCTTGATTATTGGAAATAAGTGTCTTCTGTATGTCTGAGGTGTTCGTTTAAAAGTTGGGCTTTGATGAGTTATAAGCAAATGGATTTTCTAATGGTAAGAAATTCCAGCCACATAAGAACAACAAAGATGTCATTGATGCGTTGCCAAACCAAGGCTAACACAGTAAGGGTTCTCATGATAAGACTTTATTATCAGCAATTAGAGAAATATAGTTTTTCTCCCGGCGCAGCGTCTAGGTTAAAAGATAACTTTACTTTCAAATAGTAAAATAATATATTTAATTTTAATTTGTTACAGGAGACATATCCGGCTTCAATATGTCTTTCATGGATTCGTATCAGCGGTTCATGGAAAGAAACAGCGGTAAGATATATTTACTTTAACATTTTTATTTTTAATTTTATGCATATCGAAGTGTCTACACTGATTCCAAAAGATCAGAACCGATATCGACCTACACCGAGCTATTATACTACCGAGATATGATAATAGAATGAAAATATTTCATAATTAATTTAGTTTTATAAAAATAATATGCAAAAGGCAACCCTTTTTGCATATTATTTTTATAAAACTATATAACTCTATAATATTTTTTGTTATTTTAAAAAAACCTGTTTTTCATTTATTTTTTGCAGAGTCCAATATTAATGTCTTCGCAACTTGTTTTTTTTTTTCTGTTATCCAATCAAGTTTAAGTAACTGGTAACGCCTGTTTATACCGTGCAACCCCGGTAAATATCAGGCAACCCAACTTCTGCATTTTATACGTTTTATATGTCTTTGTTTTTGTGAACAAATTACAAAATTTTCTTTTAATTACTGAATTTCCTTTTATTTTAACATTGCGATATTAGTAGAAATATATTTAAAAAACAAAAAAAATCTGTCCACAATTCTTATGCAACTCATTTTGAATATATTTTCTAATGTTATAAATTTATTATAAAACACCTACGTTTCGTACTCTATTATCAACTCGGTGCATATCCGACTTAGGTTCGGATCTTAGATCATAAGTACAAATATAGCAAACGGCATACAAACAAGCCTCTGTGGTCTTACTGTCCAGGTATTGGCCTTGACTTTATGAGGTCTTGGGTTCGATTCCGGGGTCGGGCAACAAAAATGAAATTTGGTTTTTCCAATTTTCTAATAAAAAAAATGTTGCTCGGGATTGGATGAGCCCGGTTGGCTGATAGGCTTGCCACCTATGACATTGGGGAATTCAGTATCTTCGGCTAGTCGTGGGTGCCCTGGTTGTGCTTCTGCTTAGTGCCTACCTCTTCGGGGATATGGGCATGAAGATACTTTTTTTAATGTCAATTTCACAAATAATTTTCCGTAGTTCTGACATGAGGTATTAATTTTTTGAAACGTTAATTTTATGATTTCTGAAAAACTAATATATGTTTGATACGCAACCTGAAATTTATTAGGAATGACATCGAAAATCGAGTAGATGGTAGTATGTTCGACTCCAACATTTTTTGTATGGAATTTCCGAACCAATTTCAAAGATTTTTTTATTTTAAATGGCGTACTTCTGAAGTGGTCCTTTTGCCACCAAGTCTGTATCTGATGATGGAATCCCATGGAAATGAGGAAAATACTTAAATTTTAACTATACCAGTTATTATTGAAATCGAAGTCGGTTATTTGCCTCAAATTAGGTATATTAACCTACCTATAGGGCAAGGGGTGTTCAATGGCGACTGTTGTGGGTAAATTCAGAATTATCGATTCTTATTTTGCTGTTTTAAATTTGTTGACTTGGGGCTCTATTGCTTTATTATTTTTGTTTATTTTGTCAAGTTATTAATAAAAAATATCCATCGACAAATTATACAAATTGATATACCTACAAAGCAAACAAATCATTTTATTTATTTATTTAATTATTTATTGTACACAAAAAAATACGTAAACTTTAAAACTAAAGGACTTGTACAAAGGGTCACAAGGTTATACACTGGTATCAAGGATATTTAGCAACCACATTATTACATTTTTACATTAAAGGTCAGCGATAAATATAGCTTATAAAATTTCGTTCCGCCATTTTCAGAATCATTTCTTGAGCATACAAATGCCAACTAATGGACAATAAACAATTTGCTATAAGTCAACGTCTTTGCGCATTATTAAAAGTTAATTACTTTTCAATATTTACGCATTTTCTTGACGGATGTTTGGTCTGACATCACCTACTATCGCTATTTATGCCGTCATAGTATGTTAACAAATCTAGTTGACAAATTTTTATCCGTACCTAATATTGGGATGTCACTTTCAATTGACACCTTTTCTTTGTCGTCAATTAACACTCGTATAACCAATCCTTGTTCAAGCTTACAATATTTTTGACTGATTCTTAACACAATGAGATACTTTCACGCAAAGTGCCTTACATGGTAATAAGTAGAGAGTATCGAGTGCCAGGAGTTAAAATACTTTTAACGTCACCCTCAGATACCACCTGACCGATTTGATTCTGGAATGAGTTTTTGAATTTTGTTTTAATTCTTTAAAGGTCTATCCATAGGCATTCTATGCTACTGCACGTTAGTAGACCTTGTACTTATATCGTCGGTACTTATTTGAACACAAGTATATAGATACGTCATTAACTAAAATTCAATTAAAAAAGGCTTTTAGTTTTTTGTCATACTTAAGCTAAGCACATTCAATTTTTTGAAAATAATCAGCAATGGTTCATTTAAGAAAAAACACTAAGATTTGATTTGAATTTTGTCTTTGCTATTATTGATGTTCAGTAAATATCTAAAAGCAGTATTTCCACGCCGATATCCCTTCGAGGATATCCCCGAAGGGGTAGGAAGTACAACCAGAGCTCCCATGCCTAACCTAGAGACTAGTCCTATTATGTGGTAGGTGTCAAATCTATACTATCCTGGCAAATGTTGTTTTTATTAGAAACTTAAAAGAATTAATTTTTATCATGGTCTGACCCGGAAATCGAACCTGGGATCTCACGAAGTCAAGTCCAACACCGAACATAGGTGAACAAATAAATACAAAACCTTAAACAACAAAACCTCAAAACAAATATGTTGTAAAAAAGTACAAGTGTTCTAACATATTTTTATGAACACTGTGATTTCTAATAGGTAGCAAAGTTTCACAGTCCATTTGAGCCACGTGCAATTGCCAGTTTACAAAATGTAAAAAAAACATTAATGACTCAGGTAAACTATTAAAATTTATTAGCAATTACTATTTTCATAGAAACGATTTTTGTAGAGCCACACCAAATATGTTTTTATTATCACTAAACACCAATAAACCGGATAGATTTTTTTGGAGAAGGGTAAACAAGCACATTATAGATATATCGTAGTATTAAGAACCAGGTACATATCACCATACATAGATTCCTACGTGATATTACTTAATCAAAGAGGTTTTTTTACCTATACTTACATACATAGCTTCACGCCAAGTCCCTTACGGGGTAGGCAGAGAGTATCGAGTGTCAGACCTCACGATCCTGACAAACCAGTCTTGCTCCATTCACATTTATTACACTTTTTATACAAACACGCCGGTTTCGGAGACTCTTAACATCACCCTCGGATAATATCCGATTGATCAGATCGTGAAACGTCAGCCTTGGTCTCCCCGGGTACCTACATCCATCCACATTCGCATTGTATATCTGCTTTGTCAATCTTTCATCTGTCATTCTTTCTACATGACCGAACCGGCGGAGCATACCCTTTCGCATTTTAACACCAACACTTTCTTTTAATCCCACTTTCTTTGGATCTTAATGTTACAATAAACTTGAGTTAATTCTTGCAGATTGCTTGAATATTTCGTTCCATGCTTCCACTAATATATTTGATTGTAATTAATACTATATTCTTTCACAAGCGTTTTGAATGTGTCCGTACATTCTTTAGATTTTATAGTTATTTAACGGGGGAAATTGCAACTACATATTTTATCAAAAAATAATGTTGAATACTTCCGCTATTAATGTACCAATTTGCAATGCTACAATAATTAATTTAACTTAGGTAATACATATGCAAAGGCATAACCTTCTTTCTGTCGCTAAATATTATTATTATTTAATGTTTACACATTTGCCTAATAGTTTACTTTTTTGCTATGCATTCCGTATTAATGATTGACTATTTTTTGATAAACATAATGGTAAAAGGGAGCGGGCCTATAAACACTGGCTGTCACAAGTGAGTCAATATACTGTCACCAGGATCCTAGCCTTATTTTGCAAGTCTACCGGCTACCTAAAACATGACGCTGCCATTAGAGACAGCAGTAGGAATAAGCAACTTCTATTCAGAAAAAATCTAGTGCGTGCAAAATATCTATAGATAGACTAGTACTGATTTGAAATTACAATCTTTGTATTATTATAATATTGCCATTTCTATGCATTATTAAATCTCTGGTTATAGTTTGGACGTGATTTGCGTACTAGTGTGTCATTTGGTTGACGGTAGGTGGGAATTATTTCCATACATCTCATGTGACAGGGAGTGAAATAAGTGTATGAAGTTATGGATATGTAGCTATAAGTAATAGGGGTTCTAGATGGTTGCAAACACTGGTTGCAAATTATTGTAAACATTGGTTTTCATCTGTTTAGACTATAGATTTTATCCTAATTTCAAAAAAATCGGAAGATGAAAACAAAGTTCCCTTCATTATAACCTATGTTGGAAATCTTATTTACAACTATCTAGAACTTTCAAAAACAGTTGAATTTGTTCTAACGGGTCCGTTCCCCTGAGTCGGGTGACAAAAATAAATTTTGTTTTTTAATTTTTTTGACAAAACAGTTTTGCCCGGGATATGATATGTGCTCGGTTTTTTTTCTGTAGTTTAAACCTGTTTATAAGAGATTGGTGCCAGTTTTAGGTATAAACCTGTGTTACAGGTCACCAATGCCCCCATATACTAATTAGGTAAAATAGTATTATCGAGTACAATGATTTTAGCAGGTACACAACAACTTTAAAATTTTAGTTCATGCTTAACATTAATAAAACTTATTTGTATGTGCGTGTGCGTGTGTGTGCGTGGGTGTGTATGTGTGAGCGTATGTATGTATACGTATGTGTGACAGTGTGTGGATATAATATAGTGTTCGTATTTGCATGAATATCAAAAGACAAAAACTATGAAGTAAGTATAAATTTTAATGTTTACTGGATAAAAGATCTTCTGTTTCATTATAATTAAATTTCAGAAGCCAACTTGTAACAGCCCGTTTGCAATTGTGTCTTAGTAATTTATAGATATTTAAATGTTTATTTACCTTTTTATAAATGTAGGGTCCTAAAAAACAATAGAAGCTATGGGAAGTCCTTGAATTCAGAGCCGGAAGTTGACACACTACATCCTGCCTACGTTTATTGTGAACCAAATCCTGGTCATACTTGAGTTGGGAGTGCTTCCTAAGAATGATTTGGAGCAAGAAGTATTGTCTAACAGTTAATACATTCCATTTTTATATACAGTATATCAGTAGGATAGCGAAAGGAAAGCCCTGCACCAACCTTTAGGATCGCCCTTTGTGCTCTCTCAAGAGCAACAATATGAGACTTTGATGTACCTCCCCAGGACGAAATGCAATATCCTACTATTGGCTGACATAGCGTTAGGTAAATCATTTTTATTGTATCATAATCAGCAACATGTCGAAGCTCCTTGAAAATATAAATAAGCTTTCTAAGTCTAGTTGCCAGAACTTCAGTATGCTGTTTGAAAGAGAGAAATTGGTCTAAGAATATACCGAGGTATTTAATATTGTCACTCCTTTGAAGCGTAGGACAAGAACAAAAGGATGAATTTTGTCCACAAGAATGAGCAGTGATAACATAATTACAAGGCGGCAAGAGATTGGATCTGAATGCAAATGCCATGTATTTGGTTTTATTTGTATTCAGGGCCAAAGCATTCTGTCCAAGCCATGAGCAAACCCTATTTAATCCCATCTGAGCTTTAAGAAAGACATCGTGCCAAGCAATTCCACTGAAAATAAGCGCAGTGTCATCGGCAAATGTAAAGATTTTGCCATCTAGGAGCTTCATATCACAGAAGCTGTTTATGTATATGAGAAATAGCGTCGGCCCCATATGTGCCCGGTTGATTCAGTCAAAAAAGTGTTCACGATACCAAATTAAAATTGTGTTTTTTTTTTGTTGCTGTTAGATTGTCACGACTGTTTCGTTTTGGCACAGAGTTTGAGTTGTATTATAATATTGTTATATTCCGAAATTGGTAACGTGGGACTTAGCGTCATTGTCTAGGCGTGGATTCTCTATTTGTACCTCTGTCTAGCACTTTGGAGATATAGGTGTGACAATGAGGCGTTCTGTAGTTTTTCATAGTAACCCAAACACATCCTGAGCAACACAGAACAAACTGAAATTTGGATGATTTGTTGTCATATTACCCCTCCCTCTCCCCCGTAAAACGAGTGGTGTTATAAAATTAACGTGGTTGTATGTGAGTGTGTGTCTGAGGTCTGCCGATGGACAAATTTTGATGCGTTTTTTTTTAATTTGAAAGTATCGTAATCGACATAAATCTTAGCTAGGTATACTTTATGAAGATATCAAGGCGTTCAAGGTCATCAGCTCATTTGTAACTATCGGAATAGATATAAGACGCTCTATGGATAGTTATTTCACTTTTCGAGCATTTGTCAGACCTAATAATTAAAACGTATGCTGGCACAAGTAGCTGATCTGATGATAGAGCAAGGAGATAAGAGACGTAGCCCTGGAATACCAGCTGATAAATCCATCGAGTTTGATCGCATTCTGTTCGCTTTAACTAGACCTGTTTATATTTCCTGATGACGAGGACTTGATAATTAGAACCTGATTGATTGAACTGGAAGGTGACTAATGGATCAAAGTTTAAAAGTAATAGTATTCTTTTTTGTAATATTTGCAATTTTCAACATTTTTTTTATCTAAAGTGGAGATTAGCTATCTATTTCGTTTCATAGATCACCATCAAATTTTGCTGGATTCGGTGTACCATCTGGTCGTATGGCCTGCATGGCCGTAGCTACAAAAACGTGCATTGTAGGGCAATGCTCTACCATAAAATCACACTGCCCTACCTTACTACCTTCTAGTACTTCTAGCTTCTTCTTTTCTTTTCTGGACTACTTTTGCAATTACCGCTAAAGCGCGTAAACTTGAAAACTGACGGATTGAGATCGTTCTTGGCTATCATCTATGGAGATCTATCTGTTCAGGTCTTTATATGTTTGAAGTGTGTGTGTGTGTGTGTGTGTGTGTGTGTGTGTGTGTGTGTGTGTGTGTGAGAGTGGTGTGATATTAGTGGTGTGATGCGTACAAGGTATAGAACAGGGCAACGGGAAAGAACATTATTAAGTTGCCCGATTCGAAAATTGAATTCGAGTCCTGATTTAGTCAACAACAAAACGAAAGTTGGAGACTCTTGATCTGTATTTTTTTATGGTATAGAAGATCAAGCAATCAGACGGATTTCCTGATGGTACGAAATTTACTCCACCTAGAGACACCAAATACGTTAATGGTGCGTTGCCGACCTGAGTCCGGGATGTTATGCCTCGAGCAAAAGTAAGTTTACCAGCTACCTTACCCTCCGAACTGGAACCCGTCATAAAGTTATGGCGGCAGGAATAGATAGGAAGTGGTACGAATCCGGGCGAGTCGCTGCGAAACTCTACCCGCTAGTAGGATGTCACGGTGTTAGTCACGGTAAGCCTATGCTCGCCTCTTATGAGCTGCCTGGCAGGAAGGTAGATGGTCTATTCTACAAAGGAGCCCCAACCAACACGGGGAAAAATGATACATTCATCATAAAATGTCATCAGAGGTTTCCTCGAGTGTATTATAGCAATGTACCTAACCAATACTGTCTTATATCCTCTCTCTCTCTCTCTCTCTCTCTCTCTCTCTCTCTCTCTCTCTCTCTTACTGCATTGTTGCAAATACGATTGAAGAGCGTAGAGCCATACATTTTGATATAACATAATTACATGCTTTTTCTCTCATACCAAACTCTCGCTTTAATAAAGTAACAATAGCCCGGTGAAGTTGTAAAAACCTCGCAGGTAGCAACATATAAGCCATTTCGAAAAAAAAAGTAACATTGGGATAAGCGCAGAAGCAAAGCGATTTTATTACAAAACCAATGTTAAGTAATATGCACGCAACAAGCAGTGTAGCAAATTATAACAAAGTAACAATACATTGCAAGACAATTAATATGCAAATACACATTACAATCGACTTATTTCCCATTAGTGTGCACTTTTTTATGGTAATATCCATCAACCAGCTGTTTGATACTGTTTGCCGTGTAAGGTGATCAGTTACATTCTTTTCGAATACATTACACTAATACGTGAGTAAATGATAATGATGTAACATGTTAAACTAGTTACAAGCCTGGCTATGGCTGCATGCTGTTTTGATTGACCGCCTCGTTGGTCGAAGGGCTAGCGTAGCCACCTAACAAGACTTACTGCGAGGCTCGGGTTCGATTCCCTGCGGGGGCAGACATTTAAATGTCTGCATTTCCGGGCCTGGGTGTATATTCATTTCAAAATTCATTCTGGTGTCTATCAAAGTATTTCTATGTATTAGTATTGTTTACTAACACCCATAACATAATCATATATTTTTTTACTTTGCGGTTAGATTCAGATGAATTTATTTTTAAAAAATATTTGTTATTAAAGATTTATATACAATAAAAAAATTTAAGAAAGAAAAAATTTCGCCCCCTCTAGGATTTAAACCTGTAATCTTTCGTCTCAAGCCGACGAATGCTCTAACCATTTGAGCTACTGAGGATTCAAGTCCGGTGGCGAAATTTTTAATTCCTTTCTTACCCGTTAACGCTTAACGGGTAGCTATATCCGATGGATACACAGTTCTGTATATATTATATTTAAATAATGTTTCACGTTGTTTTAATTTCGGAAATAAACTATTTCACTTTACAATCTTCAACAGACCTAGCTTTTTTAAGATATTGTTGGTAATTCTGTGAACCACCAACCAAACTTATTTTAGGTGTATTCTGGTGTTTATTCTGTTCAGCACCAACTAAACTTATTGTGTATACTGGTATTGATTCTGTTGAGCACGAACTATACTTATTTGAGATGTAACGTTTATTATTATAACGTTTTCGAGGAATACATCAAAAGTCGGTACAAATGTAATGTCGGTACAGACTAATCTAACAGCATAAAACGTATATTGTTTTTTTCTCTTGCTTTCATTGAAAGAATATAGCGATAACTGCTATTCTATCAATTGTCTTGTTATTAGTATCTTCTACAGCTTCTTATTATCATTTTATTATAGTAGGTATCGTTGATTGTTTTCACAGACTTTATTATTTTGAAAAAGTAAAAACCTACAAAAACATGTTTCTTTTTCTAGATCCCCGTACGCAGAACTGGTGGATGATGTCTGGTCCTGGGCCACTCCTGACTCTTCTTGCCTCCTATGTGTACTTCTGTACTTCAGCCGGACCTCGGCTGATGAAGGATAGAAAACCATTCACGTTAAGGAACACCATAGCATTATATAACATTTCTCAAATATTAATGAGTGTGTTTCTAGTATATGAGGTAAGCTGCATCTGGCTCTGCATTTCGCACGTTCATTTTTTCGTCATCCTATTATGCAAACTAGGTATACCTAGTCAGATGTCATGGTGTTAGAGACGATGAGCATGTGCTCGCCTTTTACGAGCTACCTGGCAGGAAGGCAGATGGTCTATTTTGCAAAGGAGCCCGGACCAACATGGGGTCCGAAAATACACTGATGTAACCTACATCGAGATCAAGTGTGGAAAATGCTGGTTATATTAGAATGATGATCAAGGGGCTCAAACAACTTTACTTTTATAAATTTTCACATTAAAATCACACAGTTTTTCTTCATGCTTGGAGCTGTAGCTTATACTTTTCAAGAAGATTTTTAATTACTTCGTTGACTATACGAAAGCTGTTAAATTAAAAAAATAATTTCAAACTCTGGGTTTTCTCGACAATTACTCCCTCGTGTTGCTCATGTTCATGTTTATTTATTTGCCTTCAGTAAAGTACATCTTAGGTCTGACATTATATACATAGTGCTTACTACTATACCTATTATTGGCATGCAAATATTATATTACTATTTTAAAAGACGTTAAATTATCCCACAATTATTACATTCACATTAGATTAAATAACAATATTAGCAACCAATAATTACATGCTATCGATAAATGTCAAAGAAATAATTTTAGGCACATAATGTCAATGTCAAAATAATAATTAATAATATTCATGTCAATGTCAATTCAATAAATTGAAAAGTTTAAAAAAAACATATATACCTAAACATATATATAACTAGTGTTACCTGAAAAGGTAAGTTTACCGCCTGTAACCTCTCAATCTATATACCTAAGTAAAGGCAAGAAGTGTACAAAAATTTTGTGCTTGAATCCTAAATATACACATATATATGTTTATACTAGAACTAGAATTAAGCCAGGGGTTTGGTCGAGACATAAGAGTTATGTTATATTAATTAACATTTTTTAAATTACAGGGACTTGTATCAGGCTGGCTAAGTCACTACAACTTTTCCTGTCAACCGGTGGACTACTCAGATGATCCTAAAGCAAAAAGGGTAACATACCAATATTAGTTAAAGCATAGATTACCCATGGTTTAGAAACTAAGTCCCCGTATTGGTCTGGGTTCACTGAGTAGAATGGACTATCTGTCTCGTAAGAGGCTACCTCTGGTTAAAATATAGGTAATTATTAACGACCACTGGTGGTAAAGTGCTGTGCTGGACCTTGCCCGGGTCGAGATCCACCACCATTCACAATAACTCGGTCATGCTCCGACTGGAGGATAGACTTGTGCAATTATAGGACTGACATCCCGGCCACAGGACAGCGACGCACCTGTAACATATATGGTGCTTATACACCATGGTTATCTCCTACCATCAGGAGAACTGTGTGCTCGTTCACTGACATTTTATAAAAAAAATAAAAACTAGCTTATCACTTCATCTTTTTATTCATTTATACTTACCAAGTTTTAACTTAGTAATTTTTTATTGAAGAGTATATGCACTTGTGAAGTTTTACCAAGTGCCCAGGGTTGAAAACAAATGTTTTAGATTTAGTTCGTTATGATCTCAGCCTTAAAAATAATAAAAAAAAACGTGTTCCACTCAGAAACTGCCGCGGTAAAGCTATTGTAACGCCGATACAGCCAATGCCACCTAGAGGCGAGTTGCTGAAATAAAAAAGACAAGCGTGATCAAAAAGTCATTAAAAGTTCTGCTATTCATCGATAGATGGGAAAATTAAAAAGTATCACCGCTGTGCCGGTTGGAGTGGGGGAGTATTAGGTATTTTTCGTTACAGAATTTCTGGATTCGATCTCCACGCTAAAGGCCCGCGATAAAAGCTATGCAACAGGACAAACTCTCTCCCTACATAACAGATCAAAGGATGCTTGTACAAGTTAGACTGTCGCTAGCACCGTGCTTATTATTTTGTGGCATCGTTTTATAGTAACTTGGTTTTAGAGGTTTACACTCAAAAATAAAGGATTGAACTACTTACGCGCTAGGCTTAAAACATCTTTGTCTAAAGTAACGTATCACTGTCATATTTATCAAAAGAGCCAAATTACAAATAATTACAAAATTTAATTAAAATCGGTTTAGTTTTCTCAGAATAATCGCAAAAAATATCTTAAATATACATATGCTAGTCAGCACTTACTTATAGCGGTGTTTCTAATAAAGCTTCGGGTATTATGGCACACTGTAAGCCTTTCTGGAAATAAAATTCGAAATATATGAGATCAATCAGTGTTCATTGGTTGATTCAGTTTTGGAACATATTAGTTTTAAAACCTAGAAACTTAAGATGTAATTTAATTCAAATAATAACAAAAAAAATACAATTATTCGAAAACTTGAACAATTATTAAACTATAAACGTGGTAGTCTAATATAGACTAGGACCATATTATCTATAAATGATGTGAGCCATATTGGCCTTACGATTACGATTAATAATTTAATTAACGATGAATAGGTAGATACATTCCGTTGTCTTTCGATGGTGAAATATCACTAATTCTTTTTCATATTTTGATGTCAATATCGACATCAATTCTTTTACTATAGGAAAATAAACGAAAATTAGTACTTTTTCTGGTATGTGCAACCAAACAGACATAAAAACGACAAACATAATTATTCACATATAATTTATTTCTTTCTTTATATTTCGGCATTAGCGTTCGCATTTCCTATAGTCAAGCTGAAATTTGCATCAAGTTGCATTATTTAACAAAATCGGGTATGAATTATTCAAATTTAGTTATAAATCGTAAAGAAAGTCATGTCATTATCATGAATAAAGCGGTGATCTCATTACTTAACCTCATTTAATGAGATTTGGCGCCAACGAGGAAATACACGATACACAATTTATAAGGTTTTATGATCCACACAATTAAATGCTTTTGACAAATAACAAAAGATATCTATCGCATCACATTTTTGTTCCCATACTTCCGTTACGTAAATTATTAATTGAACTGCTGCATCTTTAGTTGAGCGACCCTTTGTACACCTATATTTGAAAGTATTTATTTGTATTAAAGAATGCCAACATTTGAGTATATATGAATTTCTCATAAACCCTGCAAAGTACCGGCAAAAACGATATGGGCCTATTATTAGTAGGGTCTGTTTTATTATTATGCTATTTAACATATTACATAATATTATATATTTAAGATTTCCATCACAATTACTGCAAAATTTACCACATATTAAAACATAGAATGAAATATCAAACAATGTACCTGCCACCAAAAACTTAATCAAATAATAATGTTAATGAAAAAACAAAAAAGTTGTTGTTCAGAAAAAAGTTCGGACTTATTTTAAATTTTTAAAATAAGTCCGAAATAAGCTAAGATAAGGCTTCATCATGCAAAATCTGAAATCTTTACAATTTGATACTTTATAGTAATAGTTAATATAATGATCAGAAATACAATTCTGAATTATTGGTAATTCACATTGGGTTTTATTAGTTGTGCAGTTGAATTGCAATTTAATATACGCTTTACTTTTTTTACAGATGGCAGCAGCGGTATGGTGGTATTTTTTCGCCAAGATAGTAGAACTACTTGACACAGTGTTCTTCGTATTGCGGAAAAAAAACAGACAGATCTCGTTCTTGCATCTCTATCACCATACCATTATGCCAATATGTGCGTGGATTGGTGTTAAATTCTTGCCAGGTATATTGTTATAATATATTCATATTGAGCTCTAATAATTTATACTTCCGGCGTTACAAATAAACAAGCTATTAAAAGTTATACTAGAAATAAACTAAGAATAAGCAAAATCTGTACTAATAAACTCGGAATAGCTCACACCTAGTATAGCCTCAGTGTAACTGTTGTATGAACAGTTCCTTATTCCAACCGTCACGCTAGTTTAAGTGCCGTAACATAAATGAAAAAATGTACCTTTGATATGGCTACGTTATATTTGTTTTAATTAAGTAAAATTTAATGTTTCTGATATTAAAATCATCATGATGGAAATAAGGGGATCGAACAATTCAAGTAAATTAATAAAGTGATAAACCGATTACTTAATTTAAGAAAAAACAAAAACTATAATGTAGAAGTTGCTGTATGTAATTAAAATGTTTTTTTTTAAAATGCCTTGTGCATACAAATACCACATTAATAACAGTAAAGACTGTTCCAGTTAAGTAATGGAACGTTTTCTTTTAACAGCTATTACATTTTTTAATTTATTTCATTATACACTAAGTTGACAAACAAAAATTATACACCTCACAAATACACATCTTAGACCACTGAGGTCCATATTATGAAGCATTAGATGTAATGTTCTGCGTCTATAACTTGCTAAAAATAAAATAATTAACCAATAAACTAAACGCTATACAATGTATCCAAACATTAAAAACAAGCAAATAATAAATGTTTAAGTAAACTGTGTTCTATTTATTATACATTTTCAAAAAAACGAGTCTTCAATTACAAACATGACTTAATTTAAAATATGAGATGGAAAACAATGTTTTTTTTTTTAATTTTTTTGATATTTTTTGTGTATTTTACGTTTTCCTAATTTCTTTTAAATTTAATGAAACTAACTTCCACAAGAAACACACTCTAAACTTTACTTAACTTTTTTTACGAAAACTGATAGTGAACAATACTTTGAAAGGATACATTCTTTTTTTCGAAATGTTAATGAGACTGAGTAGTGATAAACTGACATAAATTGACAACCATTAACAAATTTGTCTCCAAAAATTGTGATGCAACGTTGACGGACGGTCTGTTGGTCCATTTTTATTAGAAAGGCCACTCATGTTTAAAACCTACTTCACGCTTAAACGGATGAATCAATTTCACCAATTATTTTTTTGTCGCATTTATTATTGTCAGGAGAAGGTTCATGTGTAAACCAAACTATATTCATAATCGCGACAGGACAACGTCTGCCAAATAGTAATTAATATGAGTAAATGTTTAGGTGATATATTTTAATAAGAGTGCTTTAAAAAATATTACTTTATGACTATTTTAAGCCTGGTTGGTCTGGGCTCCTTTGCAGAATAGACCATCTGCCTGCCTGCCAGGCAGCTCGTAAAAGGCGAACATAGGCTTGCCGTCACTAGCACAGTGACATCTGACTAGGTGGTAGAGTTTCGCAGCGACTCACCCGGATTGGTACCACCGCTTTACCTATTCCTGCCGCCATAACGTCATGATGTGATCCGATTTGGAGGGTAAGGTAGCCGGTAAAATTACTTTTGCTCGAGGCCTAACATCCCGGCCTCAGGTTGGCAACGCTTCACTACCACCTATGGTGTCTCTGGGCGGCGTGAATTTCTTACTACTTGTTTGACTTCCAATGTCATAAAAAAATTGGTTTTCCTAATTGAAAACTTTTAGAAAATGTTGCACTTTTATTTTTGATTTTCATAAGTACTGATATAATCAGTGTTGGAATTAAAATTACCAATTATAATTTCAGGTGGTCACGGCACATTACTCGGTGTGATCAATTCGTTCATTCACATCATTATGTACTCGTACTACCTGATCTCTGGTCTGGGGCCACAGTACCAAAAGTATATTTGGTGGAAGCAGCACGTTACCACTTTACAACTGGTAAGTCTAAGCTCTGATGCAGAAGGGTTTAATCCTAAACCATGTCGTGACTAGTGTAGTCTAGATAAACAAATTATGGAAATTGCTTCATAATACTCGAAACTGTTTAAAAGATCCAACTAACTATTATGGTTTCTTGATTATGTAATTTGATCATATTCAAGGAAATAGTGAAGAAATGTGACCCATGTAGCTTAAGAGTTACGCTTTCATTCTTGATCTTTTTGTATCAGACGTTAATTCTGTACCTTCAGTTAAGATTCAAAATGCTGTTTTCAAAAAAACTTGCCAATTTAAACGTATTCCCAATTTCAACGATAAGCCGGTACTAGGTAGTATATACGGCGACGATAACCCAGGGAAAATTAAGAAAAAACTAGGTCTCTTCCATTTTTTATGATATTATAATAACTTTTTTTAAAAACATTGAATTTCGATACCCTGTACACTATGTTTACGTACTATGACTAAACTTCCAACAATAATACAGTTGTTTATTTTGTACTAGTGGTCGCCCATTAATTGAAATTCGATCATAATAACTATTTTAATATCTTTTTGAACGCCATCTTCATTTCTAAAGACCAACTACTTTCTTTCCAAACTTTATTGCGCGCCATCTGTGATCTTTTATCGTTATCATTAAAATATTTATTTGTGTGTGTCTAATGCATGGTAGTGTGGGTAATGTTTTATTTATTGATTTAATGTACTTTATAAGCATTATCATTGAAAAATATCAGCGTTCTGCATATCTCCTACACATAAACTAAAACTGTGCTAAATTTTATTATTATTATTTTAGGATCCTGCGTCCGTGCAATATTCGTAAAAAGGGGTCCAAAGTGTTGGCATCACGTATTAATATATATATATTAAGGACCTGAACAGCATAGCTGTCAAGCACGCTGCCAAATTAATCGAAATTATTTGTAGTTTTGATACAGAATAAGATAAATGTTATTTAATAATTAATATTATTTTACTAATAGTATTCCGATTTTCTAATAAAATATAATGTTGCCAGGGATTGAATATGTGCCCGGTTGGCGATAGACTTGCCACCTATCACATTGTGGGACTTGGTGTCTTCCGCTAGTAGTGGGTGCCCTGGTTGTGCCTCTGCCTTGTACTTCGCGGATACGGGCGTGAAGATACTCACTTAATTTTAATTATTTCTGACAATTTAAAAAAAATAACTTTTAACCAATTTTCATATGGTATGGTGTATAAAATATATATTAACACTATATTGGCAAGTTCTTTTATAAGTTGGCGCAACTATTCAAAATTATAAAATGATAAAACACTTTAGTCATATTGAGCGTAAAAGAATATGTTTATTTTTTGTGAACAAGGGCCAAATGGAATCATTTAGCAATTAATCCTTGAAAACTGTATTAATAATAATAAATCTATATGTTAATACGACGTGATGCCAAAACTTTGGACCGCTTTTTACGAAAATTGCTGACGGAGGAGTATGAAAATTGGCATTTCTATAGTTTATGTGTAGGAAAAGTGCAGAACGCTAATATTTTTCAATAATAATGCTTATAAAGTACGTTAAAACAATCAATAAAACATTAGCCACACTGCTATGCATTTGACACACACAAACAAATATATTGATGTAGACGATAAAAGATCACCGATGGTGCACTAACTATTCAGGAAACAAAGTAGTTGGTCTTGAGAAATGAAGATAACGTTCTTATCAACAAGACATTAAAATTTATTAAGGTCGAATTTCGATCAATGGGTGACCACTAGTAATAATAAATATCCCTGGACAAGTTACACAAATTGAATCTAACCCCAAAGTAAGCAAATTATATGCTTGTGTTTTGGGTGTTAGTCAACGATAATAATACATAGAAAATACTTAAATAGATACCAGAATAAATTTAATTAACACCCAGACTCGGAAATGCAGACATCTTAAAGTTCGTCACGTAAACGCCTGCCCGCGTCGGAAATCGAGCCCGAGCCTCGCGGTTGATCGGTGTAGTTAGGCATGTACGCTAGCCTCTCGACTATTATGTGTCTTAAAACATATTGGGTTACAAATTCAGTTAGAAAAACGTGATCAATAGGTTACCGTAGCGTAAGAGAGACAGATAGTTAAGCCATTGGTTTGCAAGAGTGAAATGTGTAGTTGTGAAAACGGGGAGTTGATATCAACGACATGATGACATGACATTATCGCGGCAATCATTAACAGGAATTAGCAGGAACAGATAAGGCGGCGGATCGCTGTCCGGGCCAGTTGCTGCACAGCACTCTACTACCGTCTACCAGTAGTGTTCTTTGTAATAATCCATTTTGCCTTTGTTCGCCTCGCCTCTTACAAGCTACCAGATAAGACGGCAGAGGACCTGGCGGGAGGGATCTATGTCGTACGCACGCGCTTTTAAATAAAATTAATGGTTATGGTTTAAAAGAGATTGAAGTTCCTTGAGGAAACCTATATTAAATAATACTTTGTCATTTAATTATATATATTTTATTGTTTTACAGATTCAGTTTCTCATCATCTTCTACCATAACTTCTCAGTGATGTTCTGTGATTGCAACTATCCCAAATTCATCAACTTCCTACTTGCCCTCAACGCTGGACTCTTCATTTACATGTTCGGTAAATTTTACTACGTAAACTATATGAAATCGAGAAACAAGGCGAAGGCAAACGGAGTTAGTTATGAAAACAAAATATTGAAAAATGGTATAAGTCACGAAAACAAGCTGTTGTCAAACGGAAAATGTCATGAAAACAAGGCAACAACAAATGGAATTCGTCATGAAGATAAACCTCTCTCCAACGGAGTAAATTACGAAAACAAAGCACGGACGAATGGGATTAATGATGTCAAAAAGGTGACAGTTAATGGACTAAGCCATGAAACAAAAGCAATCAATGGAATTTGTTACCAAAATAAAATAATGACTAACGGAAATTGTAAAGAAAAAGATGTGTAAGTGACTATTGTATTTACCAAACGTCCATACTATTTTGTGATTTAGTTAGAGAGCTTAGTTTAGGTAGGTAGCAACAAAATATTATAAAATTACGTCTTTGTAACAAGCATTTGCAAACTTAGTAAAAAACTAAGTAAGAATAATATTGTAAATGTGTAATTAGAACGTTTTTAACAATGTTCAAAGACATTTTAAAGCAAAATAAGACTACAATTGATATTTATAAAAACCGTCCAGTCGCTTGCACTTGACCAAAAAATATACAATTTTGCATTAATTATAAGTACCTGTATTAAATGTTTTCTAAATCCTTTTTTATGGTAGGCACTTGATACGTCATAAAACATAAGGTATGTTTTACTCGTATCTGATGGTAGATACATTCTGTTTTGAACTAAAACAAACGATAAAAATTGTAATTTATTAAGTAGTATTGTGCGGGATTGCGTTATGAAAGAGATAAATAAACATATTCTGTATGAAAGAAATCTGTGTCCATTGAATACAATAGTGACTTTATCGATTCTGATCGACATACGAGCATATACTGCGTTTTAAGGATCGCCAGTAAGATCGGCGGTGTTCATTACAATATCGCGGTTTTATATCTCATAAGCTCATGGCTTATCATGTTTGCTATGTAAACACGTAGTAGCGTATCAAGCCAAGTTCAAAGAAAAGAACGATGACATTTTGTTTCATTAAACGAACCATTTCGAGCTACTCAGACCTTTTTACAACTTAAAACCTATATAACTTACATTCATGAAATTTAACTTTTTTTTAAATCTCCGAATTTATTTAAAACACAATATTTAATGATCATTAATGACCTATTGTCTGAAAATCTGGATATCTGTGACTGACTGAATCCTGAGTGAAAACCTAGCCTACTTTTAATCGATCAATTTAGATTATTACACGTATTCAAAAGAAACTATTCAAAAATTAGTTAGTATCAATAAAGTTATATCAAAGTTACTCGTAGGAGGCGAAAATATCAATTTATTTTATATAAAGTGCCACTAATTTTTAAACGCATAGAGATGATATTCCATCTAAACACAAACTAAGCAAAAAATGATATCTTAATATATATAAATTACGTGTCACGTTGTTTGTCCGCGATGGACTCCCAAACTATTTAACCGATTTAAATCAAATTTGCACACCGTGTGCAGTTTGATCCAACTTGAAAGATAGGATAGCTTACATCTCAATTTATAATCAAAAAAAATAATATCCGAGCGAAGCCGGAATAGGCAGCTAGTCTAAAATATAAAATTTAATTTTTGAAGTGAAAACTTCTTTATCAGCGTTTCGCACTTTTTTTGGAATGGGTAAAAACTTCTAAACTTGCGTCAGATCGTCAGAACATAAGACGGCGCACTGCGCATGCGCGAATAAGACGGCGCGAGATCTAAAATAAAACGTAAATTCATTGCTGTTTTTGTATTGCTTAGACATTTCCGAAGAGTAAAGGATGCGCAATGGATAATACGCCGCAATGTACCTACCATTACATTCTCACAGATAGCAGATACGTTAAATATCAACAGACATTGCTCTATTTGTTCCATATTGAAAATAAGCTTGATGTGTAGACGAGCAATGTTCGTTGTACAGATAATATGACGACGCTCCTAGCCGTCACGTGGTCTTACTTTTGCGAGTTTTTGTCAAGCCAAACGCTGATATGAAAATAATATTTTTGCATAAATAATAATACTTTCATACTGATAACTAAAGCAATTCTTGCAAAATTATTCCGTAACCATTCCGCAAAAATGCGTTGTTCCGCAAAAACTTTGTCGGAAACTAGTGTATTTTTTGTGAAAAATATGGGTGTATTTATTTTCTACACAGAACTTTGAACCTTTTAAATCCTAATTCTTTTGTAGGTGAATTTGAAAAGCATATATCTGACATTGAACTAAGCTATCATTTCACATTTTAATACATGATGGGATTTTTTTTCTCGGTTTGTATGCAAAACGGTCACTAACAACCCGTGAGTAAAACCGTGCTTCTTTATAACCCCGGATTATGTGCGTTAGTAATTTTTATTGTTATGTAATACCTATAGGATTCGTATATTGACCTTCATTAGTTATTTATTACATCTACGAATTAAATTAGCCTTACTTTACAAATAAATCAAATTTCGATTTGTACTTAATGCTGTAAGCTATTCTTTTTGGGCAATTGCATATGTTGCTCATTTATTTGTTATTTTTTTGTTTATAGTCGAAATGATATTAAAATGGTATTATTATTGTCTAGTTATTAGTTAAAGTTGAAATTTATGGACCATGTTTTAAGATATTTCTAAGGAAATTTCCAAAAACTTTGTGCTCAGGAAGCTACTTTACTTTAAGTGTATAGAAAAGTAAATGTACCTTCTTCATTTAAAATAAAAAAGCAAACAATTTCACTAAAATTTTTGAAAAATCATTCGAAAACACGATTTTAAAAACGTGACGTCATTCTATTAATTATTCCCACAACGGTCGGAAGTATTAGATATATTACTAAAGACCACACTGAAAATGTTAACTGTCACATTTAACCTTAGATTAACTCACAATTTCGTGTAGAAATGTCGTTTTAATGATTGATTAAAAGATGATTGACGTCTCTGATTGCGCTGGTGTGTTATTTTTTTTATATATTTGTAAAGGTAGTTCACAAAGTCTAGTACATAATAATATGCCATTATCATCAATGACCCGATGGTACTGTCTGTGTGTCTGGTCCGAATAATGAGAAACCTTTGTAAATATGTATCTAGAAGCGAAAGTAATACATCAAGACAGTTTTAACAATCGGTTCAGATGGCCAATAATTGAAGATGCTTTAAATAAATATTTACTTTTCGTCCGAAGAAACTTTTGTTAGTTTTGTACAAGAATAAATTTATTATTGTAAGCGCAGAATTGATCTTTAGCACGTCGTTTTGATATAATGTATACTTTATGTTACTGACACTTTAATTTTTCAGCTTGACACTTTATTTATTTGTAACGAAAGGTAAATAAATTTACTTCTGTATTCTGTTTATTATTTGGCTAATTTATCATAATTACAACGACAAAACTGTTAAATAATTTTTTGTAGTTAACTTTAAAACAATTAAATTTATTACATATTGTCACAAAGCATTGATAGTGTTGTAAAAATTACTTAAGTATGTTCAATGAAGTGTGCTATAGAAAAGTGCGTGTCATTTAAAATTTTATATTGTACTCGTTTTAGTCATTTACTCGTTTGCTTTTCCATCTTTTTGGCATGATTTAATTATAAATCGATAATTAAAAATAGTGTTAAACATTTTTGCTCGAATTTACCAAGAAGGGTGTGTGTTACCTTAATTGTAAATATACTTTTCTAGAAATTAAAATATTTGATTATTTAGATAAGTTATAAATAAATTATGTAAATAATGGAAGCTATTAAGCATTATAATTAAAAAAATGACAAATAAATAATTATTTATGAAACACATTGTTTTCCATTACCATAAATAAATCTTTTACATGCCTAACTCTGGGGGTACTGGAGTGCCCAAGAAGACCACAGTGAAGCACAAGGACGCTGCCCTAACTAACTTTTGTTTTGCCGTTATTTTAAAACCTTATTGTACTAAACCAGTTTAACGAAATTTACAGTTATGGTGTCTGTAGTAAACTTAAAAACTGTAAATTTTCAATTACAGAGCTCCTTTACTTAAGATATCATTATTGCTTAAAAAACCCCGGTTTCAACATGGACTCACTGGTGATTTTTAAAATGTATAGGGTACTTTCAGATGCTTTAGAAATAAAGTCTGATGTAATCTAGTTTTGGCACATAAAAAACAAAAAATTAGAAGATGAGAGTTTGTATAAAGTTCGTCTTTCAACTGATCCCTCATAACTTGGGTTCTGAATGAAAAATATAAATAATGTTATCAGCGAATCATGCCCATATTAGTCTTATTGCAAGTACAAAGTTTCAATCAAATACCTTCTATACTTTAGAGGTTACGCTATGTTTAGCTTGTAGCAAGCTAGCTTGTATTAAGTAATCTGTTGCTATGTTCGTCAAAATAATCTGCTGTGTTATTAATACGTATAATTAATATTAATAATATAATTCCTATAGGTGAACATATGTGTGCTGACAAAACTATCAATTCGAGCTTATCAAGCTATCGAGCTTGCTTGTGATATACATTTTGTCACACCCGCAATGTATAACGTCAATGGGCAGGTTGAGAGATATGTCGCAACTGTATTAAGCATGGCTCGTGTCGTAGTTAATCACAAACTCTCAGCTTGGCCTGACAAAGTGTGAAAATTTCAGCTCGTGATCAACACGACGAAGAAGAAGACCACACAGTCCTCTGCCCTAAAGCTGATGATTGGTGTGACGCCGCAACACCTGTCATCCGTACGCTAGTTCTTGATGTGGCTATCGAGATTTCCCAGGTTTGCGAAGGTTGGCGCGAGTTGTGCAGAGCCAGAGCTTATGAACTATTAACGCAAAATCAAGCTAAACAAGACGCTTATGTTAATCGGCAGCAACGAACACCACATTCTGTCCAGATAAAGGATCTAGTTTTAGTGATAAAGTACTCGCAGTCAACGGATAAACTAGATCCAGACATGCGAGTACCATACCAGGCAATCAAGGTGCTACACCGCGGGTAGTGTCAGATCAAAAGCCGTTGCCCAATGCCGCATACACGAATGAAGAAAAGAACACAGAGTTTCGTCGACTTTGTACAAATTCAATACTCGTCTTAGCTATGTATGCGGCACTGAATCGTAGGCTTTCTTATAATCAATCCAGGCAGTGAAGAGACTTGCGAACTTGTTGGTTTACTGCCATATCAATAAGGGGGAGTTCCTTTGTACCACGTGACCCAACCTTACATCCATTCTAAGCTGGGTCAAAAATGTTATTTGTATAAAAATGTTTGTTTAATTTTGACGTTATAATGGATGTTAGGAGCTTATATATCGTAGGTAAGCACGTGACGGGTCTATAGTTTTTAGGATGCGTGGCACTACTTGACTTATGGAGCAGAAAGGTGATTCCTTTAGTCATGAAGGATGAGAGAGATCCAAACTCGATGGCTTCCTGAAATTGTTCAGCTAAGCGCGCGTGTGAAGATCGCAACCACTTGAACCAAGAGTTATGTAGCCCATCCGGGCCCGGGCTTTTCCAGTTATGAGTCGAACGAACTGCATTTATTACGTCATCAATACATATGGTTGTAGATTCCATTGACTGCAGATGCTCACAAGCACGCTCTACCCTGCTCATTCATTCACCATCAATGTGATCTATGGACACTGACCAAATATTTTTCCAGAATGATGACATTTCGTCCATATTTGGTACTTGTCCATCTATCACACAATTAGTTGATCCCTCCCAACCTCTATATACCTTTCTTTGATCACTTTGGAACATACAATTCGGGTCATATCAAATAGAGCGTTCTTTGCACCTGCGAATACGGTTAGCCCACGCCCAATTTTTTTGTTTAAAATAATCAATGCGTTCTGTAACACATCACATATAAGTATTTTTATTTTAGCACTTGCCCTGTGCTTGGGATAAATTTTCTATAAATTTTAAAGAAAGAAAAAACTACCCGCGTTAACGGGTTAGAAAGGAATTAAAAATTTCGCCACGGGACTTGAATCTTCAGTAGCTCAATTGGTTAGAGCATTCGTCGGCTTGAGACGAAAGGTTACAGGTTCAAATCCTGTCTGGGGCGAAATTTTTTCTTTCTTTAAAATTTATAGAACATCACATATAGTTTATTATTATTATGTTTACATGTTAAAAGTATAGGACGAATGTATTACATTTATAATAGTAAAGAATGTCATTGATTTAACTATTAACTTTTAATTAAACATTAAAATTTATGTTAAAATGTAACCTCTACGACTTTAACAAATGTTTAGCTTATTAGAATAACAATTAACTTAAAATTAAATCAGTAATAATGATTTTACAATTACTATAAACCATTTGAGCTGATGAACGTTGTCGTGTCCTGTTAATGAACATTGCTTCTTTTTCACATGAACTTCTGACAATATCCGACGTCCGACGTCGTACTCGTATGGTAGGACAGCGTGACAACAAATAAAGTATTAACGCGGAATATTTAAAACAAATACTTAAAAAAGTAAATATAATAATTTCGTGTTAGTATTTAAAGTGCATTATCATTTTAGCCTTAACTCCCTTATATTCAAATATGGCCGGTCCTTTCAAAGTAGTCCTGTAAAAAACAAAGTTGGGGTTGTAACTAAAAACTTGAAAACTGTTGGGTTAGTTTAATAATATTTGTTTTTTTTTATTCGTCTTAGCCCTGAACATCAAAAGAACTGACAAAACAATTAAAAATTAGGGTAAAAAAGATCGCATGACATAGGGTGGGTAACGCGAAGTTTGCCTGATGGCTAGAATATTATAAGATTGTATACATTTTTGTGACGTTTGCTGCAAATCTGTTTTTGTGTGCAAAATCAATCTTTCTGTACAGTAATGTTATATGAGGTGAATTTTCAAACGCTTTTCACACACAGGGAAACGCACAGGTCCTAGAGAAAGGAGATTTTAAAAAACGATTAAGGTTTGAAATAGTGATTTTGGGCTACGAAAAGACACATACGTATGTATGTGCAATTGTACAACAGACAGCCGATTCAGTCAGCTGAAAAAGTCATGCCACTACACTGAAGAAATACTAGTGTTAGATAAATAAATGAATATATTGTCCCCCTGTTGCTCCGGGTAATATTTCTAGAATAGACCATCTGCCAGGCGAGCGCAGGTTGACCCATTTATTACCAACAAGACCACTTGTGGCAGATGTGCACAATATACCTAACATTCCGGACACAAGACAGCGACGCACCGATAACATCTATAGTCTATAAGAACTACGGTTGTCTCTTACCATCAGGAGAGCTATAAGCTATTTCGCTGTTTTGTGCCATAAAATATCTCTTACAAACAAATTATAAAAATTGAATCTAACCCCAAAGCAAACATTTTTTTACTTGTATTATGGGAGTTATTCAACGATGAAACTTCATAGAAATATGTACTTAAATAGATACCAGAATGAATTTAATAAGCACACCCAGACACAGCAATGCAGACATCTAGTTATTTATCACACAGATACGTACCCTGACAAGAATCGAACTTGAGATTTGCAGTTGGTCAGTTGCATTAAGCGTTGTCGATAATCCTTTGGCTAACTAGAAGGTCAAAGGGTAGTCAGAAATTAGTGAAATGGTAATAGGACTTATTCTTATGTAAATCACTGATTTATTTTAAAAGACATGACTACGTTCATTTTAGTACAAGCATTCGCAGTGGTAACAATAGTTATTTTTTTTAATATGGTGGAATTATTACGACAGATTTTAAGAAGTTATAAATATTGGTGTGAGGATTTAGTCGGTATGTTTTGAGTAAAAAAACTTTTGTTTATAATTCTAATTAAAACTAAAAAAATCGAATTAAAACTAATTAAAACTACAAACATATAAACGTACGAGTGGATTGAGTGGATAGTTTTTAAAAAAACAAACTCCACTTAACTATAGTTTTAAATTTATCCATCCGTTTACGCATGACCAATGCGCATAACGCATGACCAATGGAAATAGGGATTCATTTATAACCCCTTACGGAAAAGGAAAGTGTGTTATAAGTTTGACGTGTCTGTAGATATATGTCTATATGTGGCATCATAACTTTTGTACGGATAGATCAATTCGGATTTTTAATTTGAAAGCTGATATGATAGAGATAATTCTCAGCTACAGGTTGGTTGATTTAAGTGTCATTGGTTTTTTCATTCAGGATTATTAAATAAGTTTAATGATGCCCCAAATTAACAACTTTCTTTTTTCCATATCAACCTTCTCCTGTTATAAGAAACACAACAAAAAAAGAACAAAAAAAAACTTATAGGTCTGACGGTTTTTATTTGTTTCGGTTCTGTTTCGGGTATGTCTACACACGGGCGTTTTGCCTTTCATCTTGTGTTTTTAAAATTCATGTAACAAATGCTTGATCAACTATGCCACATTGCTTTAGTGCCTGCGGCGACCCTAGAATGACAGGCAATCACAGTGCAGTTCGCTCAGGCATACTGATGCCTTGCTGGTGGGTCACCGTGCATTATATCATTTGCAAAACAGCGGATGATAAAATACTAAAAATTAGCAAAAATTATTGAACATAAAAAAATCGCAATCCAAGGACAAATTACGATAATAATTACGAAAATTGTAATCCGTCCTTCCTCTATAGAACTGCAATGCTACAGACACACACGCGCGCACAAACACACACACACACACACACACACGCACACACACACACACACACACGCGCGAACGCGCGCGCGCGCGCGTTCGCGCACGTACACACAGACACGTCAAACTTAACTCTTAACGCCCTTGTTTTGTTTTCCATCGGTTGCTAATAAAACCTCTCATTTTACGCCGAGGGTAAAACACATCAAAACTAGAAAAATACTATTCAAAATCGATCCATCTGTTCAATAGTTATCACTTCACCGACAGACACACACTCATATACTTATTTACAATACATCTCTTTTTGATGTAATTTAGACAAATTGCAAAACGGACGAAACACAATACCATAACCATAGTCGTCGTCATAAGATCTAGTTAAGGCGAATGAATTGAGTCCAAAGACGATGGGTTTACCAGCAGGATTTTTAAAAGTTACGTCTACTATCTTAAAACTCCAAGATCAGACCGGCTCAATCGTACCAGCATTCCTTAGTTTTTTAAATGTTGTATATATGTTAAAAAGTGAAATAAATACCTACCCATAGTGCGTCTCATATCCATTCCTATACTTACGAATGCTGCTGCAAATGAGCTGATGACCTTGAACACCTGGATAGATCTCCATAAACCATAGCTAAGAATCATCTCGATCACGTCAACTTTAAAAAAAACACATCCACAGACACGTCAAACTTACAGTCGTGGTCAACTAATTAGAAACACTCTTTGGTTAAACCGAATTGTGAATATATTTTTTATTTTCCAACGAGTCTAAACCATATTCCATATCTCTTACATGTAAGTATAATTAGTC
>NJDC01002793.1:89482-123929 GCA_002245475.1 Calephelis virginiensis | reverse complement strand
AATTTGAAAAGACGCCTAAGACTTTTTAAAATGCTTTTGGGATAGAAGCACCTTATTTGGGCATCGTGAGGCAATGGTTTGCTGAATTTGAGAGAGTTTGAGTTTCTTTACATGACGAATTTCGTAAAGGGCGGCCTTCAACTGCCATCAACGAAAATAATGTGGCTACTGTTAAGCGGTTAATTGAAGAAAACTCCCGAATTATCTATGAAATAATTCGAGGACTATTGGGGATCATACAATCGAGTCAAATTCAGAAATTTTTTCACGAAGAATTGAAAGTTCAAAACTTTGTTGTTGTTGGATCCCTCATGAACTGATAGCGCTCACAGCGAATGGTGCTCACAGATGCTACTGTAGTACGACCACGGACATTCTAGTGCTGTTAATGACATTATTACAGGAACTGAAACGTGGATTTATTGTTTTGAACCCGAAATGAAACAGCAATCTTGTGAATGGGTGTTTGAAAATGAGAACAGACCAACAAAAGTGAGACAGGCGAGAAACATTGGTAAAAAAAAATGGTCGCGTTTTTTTCTCAGCTCATCTGTACAATTACACTTGAAGATCAAAAGAGTTTTAATGCAGAGTGGTATTCTGCTATTTGTTTACCCAGGGTGTTAGAAAAAGTTCGCGAAAGACGATCCAAACATTATCCTACACCATGATAACGCTTCTTCACAAACGGTCAACAAAACAAAGTCATTTTAGCTTCCGATAAAGTACATCTCGTCACTCATCCTGCTCATAGCATCGACCTAGCACCCTTTGATTTTTGTGTTTTCCCCGAAGTCAAAGATTTGATGAGAGGTTTTACTTTTACCAACTCTGAAGAGGCAGTGATAGCATTCAATCAGCACGTAAAAAACATGCCTTCAGATCTGTGGTCCTCCTGTTTTAAAAAATGGTTCGATTGCATGAAATTTTTTTAAAATGTAAAGGATATTATTTTGAAAAGCAATAAACATAATATTTTGGTGATAACATATTGTTTTTATAAGTTACGTAAAACTTATAGTGTGACCTACGTACGTACTATATTCAAGAGTTTTGTAGATCATCCCATAAATGTAAAAGATTAGACACCTGCGTCTTAGAAAAAAGCACTCAAAGCCCGGACAAATGTAAAATGAAGATAAAATTTCGATCGAAAGCTCACATAGACATTTATTTAAGTAAACAAATTGTTAAAGTAACATACCTCGACAAATACATTGTCAAACCAACAACCACACGAATAAAGAACCTTATTTTTTAGCTTCAGGAACTGCTTGACCAATTTTAGATACATAATTTTTTGGATTACTTTGTCCTGAATAGCAAAATGACTTTGAAAAAATTAAAAAAAAACGTATTAACGTAGCAGCTAGTGGGCGGCACATAGTCTCCTAAGATAGTTATCTAAATTTAAAGCTAGTAATGTAAAAAACAATTTCAAGCGCTAACTATTTATTCATTAAGACATTATTTTTCCGGTTAGTTGAACGCTGAAATCTACAAATAATGAAACCATATTGCCCGTACGTCTCGTCCGTAGTCTACGTAATGTATTTTTTTTTTTATTTCAGATAAAAGAAATGCGAATTATCCTTTAGTAGGAAGGCCGTACCTTATCTTAGGAATATGTTTTCTGTACCTTATGTTTGTTTTAAAATGGGGTCCAAAATGGATGAAAAATCGACGACCGATTAATATAGACAAAATTCTCCTCGTTTATAATATTGCACAAGTCGTCTCCTGTTTGTATGTGTTCACAAAAGTAAGTTTTCCAATAGAATTTAAGTAATAGCTAAATGTTAGAGTGGGTTTATCACAAGTACTTCGGAAATATTGCAAACTGTAGCTGACACCTTTGACTTGCATGATTTTCAATTCGAATAGAATCGTAGCTGTAACTTAAGCAACCGGTCACTAATTTTGGGGAATTTAAGGGGACATAATCAGTAAGCTTATTACCACTTATTGATTATTTCAGTATAAAAATATGAGACAGTATTTTTCTTGTACTAATACATTTACACTAGTCGATTCGATTATCTCGAATTGCGGCCACTCACAGAGAAGATCCGGCGAATGAAACTCAGCGGGTTTGTCTTTTTTCTTATAATTTATAAGAATGTATACGTTAAAGCATGAGATTATGATATCAAGAGCTTTGTTCTAAATTCCAGAATGGCGCAATTTCCTGTTAAAATATATTGTAATGAACACAGTTAGAACTTAAAAGTCTTAGAGAAATCGTACATCTATTGCAACACGTGAGTTCTCCTTCAGGATTCAAATACTTTTTTTAATAATTCCATGCCTTCAGCAATGGTTGAGCGACCTTTGGTAAATCCAAAATGCTTATTATGTCAGAGTTTCTTAATTTTCGATTGAGTATATTTTTTTTAAATATATTTTACAAAGTGTAGGCAGAAACGAAATAGGTCAAACAATGAAAAGTCAGAAGTGTCATTAGATCAAAAAATAAGCCATTCGATACTCAGCATTTAAATGTAAAAGATAAAAATAGACTGTTTTAATGTAACCTTCAATACTTATTTAGTTGGATGTTACTGACGGTACCCACATTTAAAAATATTAGCATTAAACAAACCACAACAAAGTTGTACCACAGCAAGTTTTTTCTCCAAATATAGGGATTACAGTTAAATTGAAAAATGTCATTGTATTAAAAAAATAAATAAAATTATATATCAACTTATTGAAAAAAAAATCAATTGTAAAAATTGCAATGGTACATACGTGGGTCAGACGGGAAGATCGTTTTCAATAAGCTTCAGCGAACATTTTATAAGCTGGCGCTCTGGAAAAACAGATTCTGCCTTTGCAAGACATTTATTGGACGAGGGTCATAGTTTTGACCCAACATGTAACTTTGAATTACTTCATTTTTGTAACAAAGGCAGGAAATTTAATTCTCTAGAAGCGCCAATAATAAACAGACTTAAAAATGGCCCAGCTTTATTGACCGATCAGTTAGATTTAAATCACTCTCCGCTTCTCAATTTACATTTTTAAATGTTCAAGATAGCACGATTTATTTTAATGATTGATATTGAGATAGATGTTCACAATTAATTTTATTTTCATATTTTTATCTAATTTATGTCTTATATTAATTTAATTAATTTCTATTTTTAAATAATTTAATTTATTTTTTATTCGTATATGTATGTTCGACAATTTGACTATGGTGTTCTCGTGTATCGATATTCTGACATTTTATATCTCGTTTGACATCATTTATATTTTGCATTTTTTTTATAAATTGTTGTTTTTTTTTCTATAAGTTGACAAATAATTTTATTTATTTTTTTAATACAATGACATTTTTCAATTAAACTGTAATCCCTATTTTTGGGGAAAAGGCTTGCTGTGTTATAACTTTGTTGTGGTTTGTTTACTGCTAACATTTTTATGTGTGGGTACCGTCATTAACATCCAACCAAATACCTAAGTATTGAACGTTAAATTAAAACAGTCTTTTTTATCTTTAGTTTCAAAGCCCTGATGATGCTGTTAAAAGTGAAACCAGTTGGCTAAAAAGTAGCAGAAAGTGTTAAATAAAATATATTGTGGATAAGTACAAGTGTTAACTAAAAAAAAACATTTGTATATAATGGAATTCCACCAAGTGCCAATGATAGCAAGTATAGATTCTTAAAAATAATTGTTAAAAAAAACATTTCGTCATAACAAAGAGTGGAGTGCTTGTTTAGATATTTTGTAGTAAGTTTTTACAATAACTAGTGGTCAACAATTGGTCGGAATTCGACCATAATAATTTTTAATATCTTGTTGATAAGAACGCCATCTTCATTTATCAAGACCAGCTACTTTGTTTCTAAACTTTATAGTGCGCCATCTGTGATCTTTTATCGTTATCATCAATATATTTGTTTGTGTGTGTCAAGTGCATGATAATGTGGGTAATGTTTTATTTATTGACTTAATGTACTTTGTAAGCATTATTATTGAAAAATATTACCGTTCTGCACTTCTCCTATACATAAACTATGTGTGCCAAATTTGATGCTCCTACGTTAGTGCAATTTTCGTAAAAAGGGGTCCAAAGTTTTGACATAGCGTATTAATACATAGATTAAAATATATATAAATCTCGTGTCACAATGTTTGTCCTCAATGGACTCCTAAACTACTTTACCGATTTCAATCAAATTTATACACCGTGTGCAGTTTGACCTAACTTGAAAGATAGGATAGCTTACGTCTCAATTTATAAGCCGCGGGTAACGGCTAGTATTATATATAGATTCAAATATACATAGATAAAAATGTTTTCTACTTATTAAATAGATTTAACATTTATTTATTTTTAAGTAAGTAAGTATCTTCACGCCCACATCCCCGAAGAGGTAGGCAGAAACACAATCACGGCACCCACGACTAGCCGAAGACACTAAGTCCCACAGTGTGATAGTTGGCAAACCTATCGCCCACCCAGGCACACATCCAATCCCGGGCAACATTTTTCTTTATTAGAAATTTGGAAAAACCACATTTGTCTTATTGTTGCCCGACCCGGGAATCGAAGCCGAGACCTCACGAAGTCAAGTCCAACACCGAGGCGACAATTATGTATTTTTGATTTTTTTAGTCTTTAACATTGACACGAAGAATCGTCTTTTTAGTAGATCTTAAATATAAAAATGATTTGAATTTTTTTATCAATCTGTTTTTCAAACAGACAATAGAGTATTTTTTTTACAACAGAGTAAAAGGTGTGCAATGCATCTATTATACTATTTGAGTTGCAGAATTCTACAACGATCAGATGACCTATATGTCCGTTTCCTCTTTTTTTAAAAAATAAAATGAAAACATATTACGTTTTAAGTGTATCTACTCATCGTGTAGCAATAATGGTACACGTGGAAATAATGGTACATAAAATATTGATAAAACCCGGGAAACCTAAATTGATATTCTACCATCAAATCGCTCAGGATTCATCCGAGGGTTCTAGGTTCCGAGAACCACATGTTTGAGTAATGTGGAGGAAGCTACGTAGGTATACAGGAGTCGTGACCTTGGTACTTGGTATTTACCCTCTGCCTACCCGCAAGGGACATGGCGTGAAAATGTGTATTTATGTACGTATCTAAAAATAAGTAACATTTTTTCAGGCACTCATATCATGGCGTAAATATAAGCTATTTTGTGAACCAGTAAATTATTCTGATTCAAAAGAAGCTATGGCTGCTTCAAATCTGACTTACTGCTATTTTGTCTTAAAAGTGGTTGATCTTTTGGATACGGCAAGTAAAATGTTTTTTTATCACACTTATCGTCTTATAGATAAACACAAAGTAAAGTACTAAGTAATAATATCTCCAAAGTAATGCTAATGTGCTCCAAAATATTGAAAGAAGCGTTTGCTCCTTTGAATATTTTGGAGCGTTGGGATTAAAGTGGACATTAAACGACAGACAAAAGAAATGAATATTTCTGCGCTGATGGATAGGAAGCCATTTCAGTTGAGCGTAGTACCTACTGAGCCACGTGGTCATATTTACGAAGGCCGTAAATAAATCAAGTTGCAGAGATTTCATAATCGTTATAAACTTATTTAAAAGTTCCTCAGTGAACAGAAATCTGCATTATTCATAATGGGTAGTAGAAGGGAGGTCATAAAGATATTTTAGTTTTTACAGGAAGGACGTTTTAAAAGGGTTTAAGGGGACGGAGAGGAAACTAGACCCTTAGCTAATAGTGTTGACATGGACGTCCCAGGAAAAGTTTGAACTGTCTCTAGTTAAAGCTAAATCAGTAAAACTTTCTGATACAACGATTTCGATGTCTTTATACATATAAAATAGGTGGGACATCTGAAAGCAACTTAATTTTGAAACTGCTCCCAAAAATCATTGAGTGAGCTTTTGAGAAGTTTGAGAATAGAAGGAGGGACAGAGTCCTACCCTGAAGGACACCAGTAGAAAGAGTGGCCTGTTTGGAAAGGGATCAAAGATTCGCTAGGAACACCCTTGAAGGTAGTAGGACTCAAACCAATCGATGTTGAGAGAACAAAATATTGCTTATAAGATACCAAAATCAATTGAGTTGAAGGCGTTACCATAGTCTGGAAAGACGATAATAGTAAGTTACCGACATTTATAGCGGATATCATAAGTGGCCTTCATTAAGGTAACTACGGTACTGTGGCCGGACGAAAAGCACATCGGTAAGACGATATACGCTCAAATTTGAGAGCTTTTGATAAGGAAGGAAAGATATGTATGGGACAAAATTGCCAAAGTGACAAGGCTTATTAAGCCTATTATCCATAATATGGTAGTGGGTTATAGTGGCCATGTTTCAGATGGTAGAAGACATAGAAAAAATGGAGAAAAATTCCGTGAGTGCGATTAAGGATAAGCAGTACATTAAGAAGGAGAAGTTTTATCATTCTAGAGCACACGTTATCAAAACCAGTTACTGTTGACGAAACGGAAAAATATGCAGAAGAAACATTATTATTGGAACAGTCTTAAGTGGAAAAAAATATTAAGTTTATTTACATAAATATTAATAATGCACGTAAAGGAAAACTTACCAATACTGAAAGATTTAAAGAATCTCCAACCTTTATCTGATCCGGCACTGGCAGCTAAAACGACGTTCAGCTAAGTGGACACAAGTGGTTACAGTGATTACGCAAATACTTACATGGAGCCAGATTGATGTCTGTTTTGAAGTTGTTGAAAATATGTTTAAGCTTATCCCGACTTTACATAGTAGTTTTAATATTCAGATCAATCCATGGTACAGGTCCATGCTTCAGTTTTATTATCTTCTTGGAAATATTAAATAATATTTTTTGTTCCCCGTGTTGGTCCGGGCTCCTTTGCAGGATATAATAGTGATAGACCATCTGCCTTCCTGTCAAGCAGCTCGTAAAAGGCGAGCATAGGCTTACCGTCACTAACACCGTGACATCTGACTAGGTGGTCGAGTTTCGTAGCGACTCACCCGGATCGGTACCACCGCCTTACCTATTCCTCACACTCGCAGCACTGAATCATAGATCGTGTGGACACTCAGGCGGCTATATACATTCTTCCTATGTTTTTCTTCAGTACCCTATCTTCAAAGTTTTCACCGTGTTGGTCCAGGCTCCTTTGCAGAATAGACCATCTGCCTTCCTGCCAGGCAGCTCATAAAAGGCGAGGATAGGTCTACCATCACTAACACCGTGCCAGGTGGTAAAATTTCGCAACGACTCGCCCGGATCGGTACCACCGCCTTACCTATTCCTGCCCCCATAACGTCAAGACGTGTTCCGGTTTGGAGGGTAAAGTAGCAGTTAAACTTACTTTTACTCGAGGCCTAACATCTCGGCCTCAGGTTGGCAATCACTCTTGGTGTCTCTAGTGAAATTCTTACAATCAGGTAATCTGTCGGCTTGTTTGCCTTCCAATATCATAAAACAATAATAATAATTTTATTACCAAAATGAAACGGTGTCCAATGAAATGCATTGAAATCATTTTTCAATGGGTCTACCTCAATATCGTTAAAAGAGAGTTGTAAGTAAAAAGGATGCTCTTTGCTCGGAAACATAGACTTCGTAAAATAATAAGATAAAACCACGATAGAGAAAGCAAGAATAATGACGCAATCAAGACGAGACACAATTGTTATGAGATTAAAAAGAGACGGTTTTGCATTGGGAAGATGATGAGTAAGTACACTGAAATAATCAGGCGACAAATTAGAGTTCAAATTATGGGTAAGGGATTCACTCTTGCAAAGACAGGTAGTCAAGTCACCTAGAAGAAGCAAATGGTTGTAAATAGGATAAATTTTATTAGGAAGAATTTCTAACGTACAAAGATAGTCAACGTAGAGCGTAGAGCATGTCTAAAGAATGCATCCAGAAATATATTAGTGTGGTAATCTTTACTTCAATAAAAGTTTAGTACACCAGTTTCAGGTCACGGTAAGAATTTTACTTTACTACGGAAATAGATAACAACCCTAAACCCAGCCTTACCAGTTGTATTCTAAATCAATAAGAAAACAGAAAAAGAGAATAGTATAGAAGACAGAGATGGTTTATGAAATAATTCAGAGACTAAACTGCGTCAATGTTATTGCTACTAAAAGAGAAAGAGATCGAAGTGATACGCATGGATACTTTGAGTATTTATGTAGACAACGTTATTATTTTTAAAGAAAGAGAAAAATACATTTGAGATATGGGTGTGGAGTAATGTATCCGTCGAAACGTCACTATCGGCACTAAAAGATTCATCGTCCGATAAACATAAAGTATAACTATTACATAGGTGTTGATGGTATTCATTTAAAACGTAACTTAAAATGTCAAGCAATAGAAAAGAATGAATAAAAAATATGGTGTTAAAGCATTTAAAAAGAAAAAGAAGTTGAAAATAGTGTAACAATGTATGGTTAGAAAAAACATAAGTTAATGTACAATTATATACATAAATTTGAGTATGAAATTTCGACTTGACTAATGACATCAAATTTTAACTTCACTAATGACAAATGCTAACGCTAGTGCCATAAACTAAAGAAAGAAAGAACTGTCACAATCTCAGTTGTCAAATGACTGATACACTGACTGATAACAATAATAAAGGGGATTCCGTTATCACGGTTATTGCTATAAACACGTGTTCTTGTTATTAGTTTATATTTAGCTTTCTATTTGTTGAATTAATTGGTGTTGGTAACAATTACATCCTGAGTAAGTAGGTTTTTCTGTAAGTAGATTATTATGGATCCTCTTCCGCCAGATCCCCAGAAACACCGGACATTAGTTCAGATTCTGTCCCACAATCATTAGATTGGATTACACAGCCTGAGTCGCGAAAGTGAACCTTGGAAGATGACATTTCAGAATCAGTGTGAAAAAAACCGACCATAACATCGTCAACAGTTTATACACATTCTAAATTGGATCAGCCTAAACTATACAGTAATAAAGACAAAAGTCCCTTTTTAGTGCATGTTTCACGACTTGAACCAGATTAATCTGTGGGAACTACTATAAGATAAATACAGTTTGGACGCTTCTTGTATACATCGACCACACATGTGTGGTCGATGCTTGTATATTAATAACATTAAATATATACTCTAAGATGGTGTTAAGAATGTGGGTCAAAAAAGAATTACTTTCACATTCTCTTCTGCTGAAAGTACCAATAATTTCACTACAAACTCAGTTCTAAAATCACATAAATTTAAAGCTGAAATTCCATCTTATAACTCGACCCGTATGGGTCTCATTACAGGGGTGCCCACAGACTGGACTATGCAAGAGCTAGTGGAATCTTTTGATTTCTCAGAAGAATATGGATTGTTTTAAAAGCTCGTCGCCTTAACAGGAAGAAAATTGAAAATGACATTACATCCTGGGTTCCTACTCAATCTGTAGTTTTAACCTTTGAAGGTCAACGCGGGTAGGCGTTGAACTTCGTCAACTCCTATCCGCGTTGATGGGCAACGTTGGGCGGTAAGCAGTCGCTGAATTTGTTTAGGATTTTAAAATGAAAGGACAGCAGGAAGTCAGATAAATCTTCATTATGCGAAACAGTGTTGTTATTCATATAACTTGTTTTTTGACAGTTTAGTAGAGCAGATCTATTGGGCATAGAATATTGAATATTATTACTGTTTTCTCTCATTTGAGCTTTTTGCTCATTTGAGCAGACTTATTGTAACCTTTACCCAGTGGAACCCTAGGTTTAGGAACTAAGTATGAGGTTTTCTTCTATGACTTTTGAGTGTTATTAATGATATGGAAGAATGCAGAATATTCTGAAGGTGGGGAAAAAAGTTGACGTGCAACATCTGAGTGTATGTTAAGTGTATTAAAATTATTTATTTTCTAAACAACATCGTATTTTAGGTTTTTTTTGTACTACGTAAAAAAAATCAACAAATAACGTTTCTCCATGTATATCATCACTGTGGCATGGTATTGCTGATTTGGGGAGCGGTGACATATCTTCCAGGTTAGTTATTTCTCAAAGATCATATTAAGTTTGGGAAGTGATGGTTGGTAAGTCTATCATGTAGAGTATAGCGATTGTATAGAATAAACATAAGATCAACTAAGGAAAAAAGATCAGATTTACTTCACGTAAATCATTCTAGAATATTTATCATTACTTAGCATGGCACACATTAGTGTATAGCGTTCGATAAATCGGATGCTAATAAAATTAACATATTTTTAGGTGTTATATATACTCGAAGTTTTTCTTTTCAAAATAGTAGATTTATATATTTTCAAACATGGCAGCACTTTTTTATAAAATGTACTAACGCGCCTGCGCGTCAGCGATAAATTCACAAAATGGCGGGACGCGGTGATAATTTTTAACGGTGAAGGTAAGTTTTTATTGCGTTTATATTTTTTTGTATAGTGTTTTGGGTAAAAAGTAAATAATTGCTAAACTTATTTTCTATATAATTTTTACGTAGCCAATATTATTTAAATGCTATTCTTGCGAATGTTGTACTGTTCGATATATCGTATGCACTGTGGGTACTACATGAGGTGTTTTATTGAATCGTTACAGGTTGCAAGTTGATGAAATATTATCTGCTTTGGAGGGTGAGCAGTATGATTATAATAAGGAAAGTATAATTTATGTTGAGCCCCCGATTATAAATGCCGATCAGGTCACCGACGTAGACAGTGAAAAGTCTGATGAGGAGCATGGTGCAAACCTAAATCACTTAAAACGAAAAGTGCTGCAATATAGCTGCGAATTGCGACATATTTGAGGTAATAGCAGTTTATCTACTCCATCAACATCTACAGCCCTTGGTTTAGATACGCAACGTCCATCGTCCCTCGTATTGAAAGCCTAAAAGAATTATTCAAAAACGCTGCAGAATAGATGAGCACAATAGCGTAGATGAAAGTTTGATCCCGTATTATGGAAAAAACTACGCCAAACTGTTTATCCGGGTTTGGTTTCAAAAACTGGACAATGTGTGCAAGGACCGGATAGATGATAGCTTTCAGTATGTATACAGGATTATCAGTATCGAAAAAAAAAGTTTTTGGAGTAGGTGGCGATATTGTTCTCAGCCATAATGCATTGAGCAAGCTTCCGCCCAAAAGTGGCGTAAAATTGTATTTTGACAATTATTTTACATTTTTGAGCCTGATGAGACACCTCAAGAAGCTTTGTTATTATGCTACCTTGAGAGCTAATTACACTCAGAACTGCACGGTCAAAATCGTAAAACAGTTCAAGAAAGAGGCGCGGGGTTATTACGAATACCGACTAGCTGGTGATTTCTTCGTATGCCGGTGGAATGACAACAATGTTGTCACAGTAGCTACTAACTTTGAAAATCTTGCAGTAACATGTGCAACCCGTTGGACAGATGAAATAAAAGTTTCAAATTATAATAAGTATATGGGTGGAGTCGACAAATGTGACCAGGCTGTGGCAAATTTACGTACTCAGGTGCGTATAAAAAAATGGTGGTGGCCAATATTTACATATCTAGTAGACGTTTCGGTAGTAAACGTCTGGTTACTTGCTCGGAAGAATGGCCAAACAACCAGCAAAACCATACATTACTACGAGATACGACGGTCAAGAACATTCCCAAATAAATACCAAACGTCAGTGTGCAAACCAATGTAGAATGATGAGTAAATTTCAACGTCTGAAATGTGATGAAGGCCTTCACATGGAAAACCTCATCGCAAAATAATTTATTTTTATTTTCTGTTGCTTTTTGTAATAAATTTCTTTGTAAAAACTGTACTTTTAATTTAGCCATTTTTAACACCCGATTGTGTGCGCCCTGCATAACGTCCGATTTATCAGTCGGGCTAGAAATTCTGATCTTTCACATAGGCCTCATATTTCATATCATTTAATCGCCAAAGATACTCTAAATGGTAATATGTTATAGTGATCATAATAAAAAAAGCTTTAATAAACTTTAAATGGGTTAAAATATTATTCATAGTTATTTTATTTATCGAAAAACGGTTAAGCCATGCTACAAGCAAACTAGTGCTAGAAGATAATTAAGAAAACAAGAAGTTGACATAAGATTTTATGGATATAATAACACATACATTAAAACAAAACTCTTATTTACTGACAGCAAGTGTTTGAGAAAAGTTGTGAGTGGAAAAAATTAAAAAGTTAAAAAAGCAATAAAAAGACTTTGGGAGTTATCAAAACAAATAGCTGTTCACGTGAAGCTGGGAAGTTTTTAATCGCCTCCTTCAATTACGTAACGTTTGTGCATATGTTGTTGTTTGCGTTACCTTACTTCGTGTTCTCGATTATTTAAAATCCTTTAAAATCCCGGAAAAATTATAGGCATGGGCTATATTTTTTCCGGTCGATGGGGTGACATTGAATTTCTCAGTGGTGCCTGCACCCTTTATACAGTCATATAATAGTATAGACACTTGCTTGCTCTCAGTATCATAGTGATGATCTTCTTGCACACCTCATCTCCAATAACCAGCCATTGAAATACACTTACTCGATTTTCACCACAGACTTCTAAAAACTCCTTACAGCACGAGTCCTCAAACAAGTTTTTTTGAGGGCCGGTCGTAAAAATTTGTGGCACTTATCTTGCATCTTTGCATTGCAAGATCAGCATCTTTGTAATGTTAAGATGGTCATAAAGGACAGCGTGTATGGTGCCTACAGAAAGGTCTCTCTGCTTGTTTTTTCTGACATCTTCAATTATAATTTTTTCATTTTTTTCATTATTAGATCGACTGTGGTTTTGAACATCTTTCACTGAGGATAATTAGAAAACTAATCATCGTAAATGGATGAAATTTCATTTTTATACTCTCAAATCGTAGTGTTTGCAAATAATGTTTACAATTACATTAACCACATAATTAATAAATCACTCCGATGCCGGAAATACATTCAATGTTCCTCGTAAACTAATATTGGTATTTAGTTCATGTTCATATATATAATAAAATTGTTAAATAGTACCCAAGCATATAATTTCCTGACGTTGGAGTTTTCTAGGGACAGTTATTAAATTATTTGCTTATCTTTAATATAACAAGGCAAAACATAGAGACCATTTTTGTTTTTATTTGGACATATTATAGAAATGTAAGCAAATGAAGATTTCATTGTACGGATTTGTCACAATAAAATGTGGACGAGAAAGAACTTGAATTCCTTAATTTTCACAATATGTTCATTAAGTCATTTCATTATTGCAATGAATCTGATAATAAATCTCAGCCACCAAATAAAGATACTATTAATGGTACAAGTATATTATTAAAGTACATTTACTTTTCAGGTGGTCATGGCACATCTGTTGGGGTGGTAAACAGTTTTGTTCATTGCGTCATGTACTTGTATTACTTCATGTCGGTGTGGAATCCAGAATTTAAAAACTGTTTATGGATGAAAAAACTTGTTACACAAATACAAATTGTAAGTTGTTTTCAATTGTTTTTAAACACAAACTGATATAATTTATAAATAAATCTAAAGAACTGACAAAGTTAGATAATCATTACTACTCGTATAAAAAATACTTTTAGACGTATCTTTGATTTGGTCGTGGGGGTTTAAGTGAGGAAGTTTATGTAGATTCAGGCGGCTTTTGAAAATTCTGATCTCAAAACAAGTAGAAAACAATCTTAGGTCATAACGTATTATGTTTTCAGCTACGCTTAGTTTTCAACGTCTTAAGTTTCAATTTTAATTTTAAGATATGAGTGAGTTTTTAAGTAAATCGGGACTACTTGCTCAGCACAATATAAACATTTGGGACTTCTCTTAAGATTCAAGTTTGCTTGCATTTTGTAAATAAATGAGTCTCCTGTGCGTCCGTAATATAACTTATTCTGGAGCTTTGCGCTGCTAATCCAAATTATACTTGAGGACGGCTATGTTTAGTACCACTATACTTTAAATAACTGATAAAATGAATTGGAAGCGCCAAGTAAGTAAATGTGTAGTGACTCGAATGTTACAACTAAAAAAATAACAGCAAAGAGTAAAAATATTTATCAAAAGCAGTTAGGGCCACTTTCACCATCCTCAAGTAAAGTGTCGATGTATTACTTGCCGCTCATAGCTACTCGGCTATGAAAAGTTCCGACTAATTTGCTTCAGTTTCACCAATGAAAGAAAAGTATCAATTAACAACTTGCCACATAACTGGTGATTAAACGAATGAGTGTATAAAAGGAATGCTTTTTCCTGCTAATATCATTGTCATCATTTTCAAAAAATATGTCTGACGTCAAAAGATTTGTCTAGATTTTGACATACGTGCTTGTTAATTTAATTTGTAAACAAACATTTTCTAGTACGTGTCACATTTTTGTAGTACTGGTTATTATGTTCAATTAATTTACAGTACTTTAAAAAAATATCTTCATGCCCATATCCCCGAAGAGGTAGGTAGAAGCACAACCAGGGCAAACACGATTAGCCGAAAACACAAAGTCCCACAATGTAATAGTTGGCAAGCGCCAACTATTACAACGCCAACCGGGCACATATAAATCCCGGGTAATGTTATCTTTGTTAGAAAATTGTATATACACAATTTTCTGTTTTTGTTGCTGCCCGACCCATGTAAAGAAAAGAAAGTACGCGGTATAACTAAATTTTTGATGACAAAGATCATGCAGTTTAATGATTTGAGAAAATATTGGTTTATAGTGTCTAGGAAAACAGCATGACATGAAAAGCTCTCCTGGCGAAAAGTTAGAACAGCGTTTTTAATGAAAGTACTCTAATCAAGAACTAGCCTCCTCATCCTTTCTTTAGATACATTTCATCACATACCTTTCAGTTTGTAACAATCATTTTATTTGTTGCTTTAATTTCTGGAGTAATCCTACAAACTTATTTTAACGCTTTGTTCCCTATAGGTATTAAATTTTATACTACTGAAATAAAATTTACAAAGTTAAGGTTCACGTAATAATGTAACAATAGAATTATCTGTTTTACTATTATTACTTTGGACTATGACCTCCTACTAGTACATTTGTTTAATTGCAAAGATTATTTATTATCTTGATGCAACTACGTTCACATTAAGCTGAGATAATATTATTTTCTGATTTATTTTCAAACTAAAACATGTTTTCCTTACAGGTACAATTCTTCTTATTAATTGTTCATATGGGTTCGATATTATTCATCACCGATTGCCAGTATCCAAGATGGACAGCCTTTTTGTTTGTGCCGCAAAATTTATTTATGCTTATATTATTTATAGACTTTTATATTAAAAACTACACCGAAAAAAAAGAAAATAAAAGCAGGGTTTGTAAAGGAAAAACAACCAACGGAAACAACCAGAAAAACATACAATTTCTAATAAACAGCGAATCAAATAATACAAAAAACAAGCGTTCTTAATCTAAATAGATATAAAAGCACAAATATAAAAAAATGGTGTAACAAAAACATGAATTGATTGTTTAAACTCTCCTTGACGATTTGGGTCGTCTGTGTCTTTTGTCCAGCCTGGTAGCTCTTAAGAGATAAACATAGCCTGTTAGTGGGTCATTACCAATGAGACTTGAAGATTGTCTGGATAGGATATCCACCGCCCTATCCTAATGTTTTTTAGGTAATTCAAAAAAAGGTGATTGTTGAACAATTTAAAATGTTGTGAAATATTAAGACCTTCGGCAATTTTGGTACTATTTCAATCAGTCTTATAAGTTTTTTAAGAAGTGTTATCTCAAATCTTGTATATTTTTTGTTAATATAGTACGTAATAAAAAAGCCTCTGTGGTTAAGCAATATGGTTTTGGACTTGACTACGTGAGGTAGCGAATTATATTTGGGTTACAAAAAAAATGAATTTTGCACGGGTATGGATCTCTGTCTGGTTTGCGATAGGTTTGTCACCTATTACCATATTGTAGAATTTAGTAACTTCAGCTAGACGTAGTTGCCCTAGTTGTGTCTGTGTATACCTCTTCAGGGATACGGGCGTGTTACATAGACGTGAGTAGAGAGAAAAGTACTGATTGATTAAAATTTTGTAAGTATATGCACTATACAGCATTTGTAGTTTCCAAGGCCAACTCTGTATGACGTGAAGTGACCCATATCCTTTTTGTAGCAATATTAACTTTTAAAAGTCTATGTCAAAAGTTGTAGGAGCCCTATCTAATAATTAAAGAAAGTTTAGACTTCCTTGAATCATTATAACAGAATTATATGTAATTAAAACATTATATTATAAATCATTATTATTTTTTAATTATTATTAATAATTTAATTTATCATTAATAATTCACACTAAGTCAAGTATAGATAGGTCGCAAACCTATTGCCAACCGGACACATATCCAATCCCGAGAAACGTTATCTTTATAAGAAAATTGAAAACATAAATATTTTAGATTTTAAGTTATCAAACCCGGGACCTCGAGAAGTCAAGTCCGACGGCGGACCGCTAGATCATAGAGGCGATCTTTTGCATATCATAATAAATTAATTACATTTAAGAAATACACTGTAGAGTTATGTTATTATATACATATTCTTTCTTTCTTTCTTTAGGTTTTGGCCTTCACGTTAGTATTTAGCCATTAGTCAAGTAGTAATTTGCATCAAATTTTATATCAATTTCAATTAATTTTAATTAGTCATCAGTCAATATACGATACGCTAATTTCTTCATGATTATTTCATTTGTGCACTTTCACTGAACAAAATTGTACAAAATGCCACCAAAATTGACTAATTTCACTCAATATTAACACGAAATTTAATAATTATGAAAAAAACTTCGACCATCTTTTCTCTCGATGGCGCCAAAACTCCTATATACATATTTATAATTGATAAGGTTACATTCGCAATTAGTCTGTTATTACGTCACCAATAGAAATATAATATTGTTTCAACACGTGGGTTCTACTAAGTAAAACTCACAATTTTGTTATACAAAATAAGTTTGTAAATATGAAATAGAATAAAAAGTACCAAGTTAATGATATTATTCTACTGTAATTATTATAAATTATTAATTAATTATATTACTAAAATTATGGCAATAAAACCCAATTCTTAACAATATTTTGTTTCATTTTTAACGACGTTGTTAATGTTAACAAACCATATCTATATAAAAATATAAAGAGGCCAAGTACAATATGTACGAATCAGTATTTCTCAAACGTTGTTGACCGACTAAAAGTGGCGAAGGCATACTCAAGCCCTTTATTAACCGACCTTGAAAAAGGAGAAGGTTTCTCAATTCGACCGTACAGATTCATTTTTTGTGACTTGTCCAGGTATATTTATTTATTTATATATTATGTTAGACCTCGAGCAAAAGCAAGTTTACCTTAACCTCCGAACCGAAACACGTCAACAGCAAGCACTAACGTTATGGCGGCAGGAATAGGTAAGGTGGTGGTACCAATCACAATCAATCAGATGTCACGGTGTTAGTGACGGTAAACCGATGCTCGCCTTTAACAAGCTGCCTGGCAGGAAGCCAGATGGTCTATTCTGCAAAGGAGCCCGGAAGAACACGGGGGAATAATATAAGCAAGGTTTAAGTGTAGGTTAAGCATTAATAAATTATGATTAGCTAGCAGTTTCACGCAGCTTCGCCTGCGTAAGTTGGCTTCTACTGCACCGATTTTGATGAAACAAAGCCTATGTCACTCAGAGATAATGTAACGTTCTAAAGTTGAAATCGGTCCAGTAGTTTCGGAGCCTATTAATTTCAAACAAACAAAAATCAAACCTTTCCTCTTTATAATATTAATATATATATGTACATAATATATTACTTTTGTATATAGTCTAAGTACAGTTTATTTTTCACTTTTTGGTAAAGTTTTGTTTCGTTGAGGTCAGCTTTATTTTCTTTTTAATAATGTTGAGTCTTTTTTAATTTACGATCTGAAGTCAGTTTTTTTTTGTTAGATAATAATTATTTTGTAATCAATCAAGTGAGTTTGTTTGACCAGGTTTGAGATTACCACTACACCCTATTACTACTCATATACCATCTGTAATGTCTCGAAGTTGCAGGAAAGAAATAGTCTTTTGACTCGGAAAAATTTGAATTAAAAAATTAATCCTCGATTCAAATTTGAATTAGCTCCTATTGTATAGCATTTCAAAATTCTTGAATGTCATCATTCATATCAAATCACGGGCGTGTTACAAGCTCGAGTAATGTAGGGCGACTCTTATCACTATCTATTTTCCTCGTGTTGGCCCGGGCTCCTTTGCAGAATAGACCATCTGCCTTCCTGCCAGGCAGCTCGTAAAATGCGAACATAGGCTTACCGTCACTAACACTGTGACATCTAACTAGGTGGTAGAGTTTCGCAGCGACTCATTCTTATTGGTACCACCGCCTTATCTATTCCTGACGCCATAACGTCATGATGTGTTCTGGTTTGGAGGGTAAGGTAACCGGTAAACTTACTTTTGCTTGAGGCCTAACATCGCAGCCTCAGGTTGGCAACGCACCATTACCACCTTTGGTGTCTCTATGTGGCGTGAATGTCTTACCATCTGGAAATCCGTATGCTTGTTTGCCTTCGAAGCGAAGTTCTCTTCCCCCCCCCCCCTCTCAATCTCTATCACTCTTATAGAGAGAGACAGACAGAGAAACATGAAAAAAAATTGATAAAACAAAGAAAAGAAATTATAAAAAAATAATAATAAAAAAATAAAAAATCAAACATGCGCAATCCGCAAAGCTTACCATAGCTTACTATAGCAAAAAGTGTCGTGACAACTTTTCGTAAGATTTTTTTCCGTCTAGCCTCCTTTCACAACGCGCAATAAGGATCTTCGTTCCAAAAAAATGAATCTTATTGGCATGGCTAGCGGATCACTTGAGCTGCTTCGAAGGGCTGCACTAGTAGTCCGCGGACCGCCGCCGCCGGCTAAAAACAACTGTTAGACAATCGTCAATCCAAATTTACACGACTGGAGAGGCATGATTCACAATAGTATGTCGTCGACTACATCAAAATTTATAAATCGATCGTGATAAAACTAATATAGAAGAAAGTAATACTGGCTGTCCCGGCGAACTTCGTTCCATCTGTTCAAATAAAAAAAAATATTGTTTTCCCTAGTTTCCTCACAGTTTTTCCCTTTTTCTTATCTTTCAAACCTTCCTTGGACATGAACAAATAATCAACCCATAATCAAAACTAAAATTAGTCAAATCGGTTTAGCCGTTTTCGAGTTTTAGCGAGACTAACGAACAGCAATAGTTTTTTATAAATAGATTTTCTGCGTGTTTATTTCGCGTGGATTTGGGCGTTCCGCTGAGTAAAACAGACCATCTGCCTCTCTGCCAGGCAGCTCCTAACAGACGAGCATAGCTAAAATAAGCCATAACCTACAAGACTGCTGGTTGAGCGCTGGGTACCAACCCATGGCCTTACCCATTCCTAAAGCCATAATGACTGTCATATTCCGGTCTCGAAGTTAGAGTTTTTTTATGATAGTATTTAAAGGCAAACATGCAGACGGATTTCTTGATGGTAAGAAATTCACTCCGCCTAGAGACACCAAGTATCTTCACGCCCATATCCCCGAAGAGGTAGGCAGAGGTACAACCAAGGCACCCACGACTAGCCGAAGACACTAAGTCCCACAATGTGATAGGTTGCAAGCCTATCGCCAACCGGGCACATTTCCAATCCCGACCAACGTTTTTTATTGAAAATTGAAAAAATCCAATTTTCTTTGTGTCGGCCGACCCGGGATTCGAACCCGGGACCTCGTGCAGTCAAGTCCAACACCCGGGCCGATAGACCACAGAGGCGACCTAGAGACACCAAAGGTGTCATTACGAATGGTGCGTTGCTAAACTGAGGCCGCGATGTTGGGCCTCTAACAAAAGTAAGTTAACCGGCTACCTTACCCTCCAAACCGGAACACGTCATGAAGTTATGGCGGCAGGAATAGGTAAGGCGGTGGTACCAAACCGGGTGAGTCGCTGCGAAACTCTACCACCTAGTCAGATGTCACGATGTTAGTGACTATAAGCCTATGCACGTCTCTTACGAGCTGCCTGGCCGGAAACAGATGGTCAATTCTGCAAAGGAGACCGTACCAACTCGGGGTAAAAGGAGAATAGCCTCAGCCGTAGAGTAGAGTAGGAGTAGGTATACTTGCACAATTGGGCTAACATTCTGGACACACAACAGCGACGCACCTATAATATCTTTGTTGTCTATACGCCACGATTATCTCTATCAGGAGAGAGGTGTGCTTGTTTGTTGATCACTCACGAAAAAAAAAGTCATATCTATAACCTCTTCCTTTTCGGAGCCGGTTAAAAACATTCCAAAAAATAAGAAACAAAAAAATCAATCTGTTCATGTCAGCGAAATTTAAATTGATCATTATTACTACTCAACAAGAAGCTTGCATTGAATATTTTTTTTTAATATTCCAGGTCAAATGTTATCTTACTATTGTTGTTTATGTGAACCAAATTTAGCATATAACATTTCAAGCTCAATACAGTCGTACACTCATATAGTACTACTATTTAAATTATGCGCTTTACAGAATTTACTCTTTTTAGACTTTATACTTTTATTTTTAAATTGGCTGACATATTCTTAATTTAAACGAAACGATTAATTATGTAATAACAACTCTATATAGGTATGTTTTAATACATTTCCGAAGCTTGACGAATATAGCCGAAGCGCATAATTTAAATATTACTACTGTACAAATTAATATTTAAAATATGATATTAATTGCCTTCACGGTAGTAAAATTGGCCTTTCTAATCGACGATATCGAATAGGATCTGTTTCGAGAAAACGTAACGTAGATTTTAATTTGTACAACTATCTATCCATTGATGAAAATCGTACCAAAATTAATTTAGTACTTTCCGGGGATCTTAAATTTGAGCGTTCCGTAGCCCAACGGAACTGTTAACGTCTTATTAATAAACGTTCATTAAAGTATGTAGGAGTAATAAAAGTTGAGATTATTCGGCATCATATTATTAAATGAAGAAACACGTGCACTGTTTTACGTATCACTTATAATTTATTATTTTATAAATAGCCTACCGGTTTCGCTTATGACAGCATCATCAGGGCTAGAACTTATACTGTAAATATCAAATATATTCTGCATCACATTGTGTGCATCACACACTTTACCAGTTTTAACTTTAGTCCTTGTTCAATGTCGAGGTTTTCGTCTTTCTTTTCTTTCTTTCTTTAGGTATTGGCCTTCACGTTAGTATTTTGCCATTAGTCAAGTAGAAATTTGCATCAAATTTTAATTCAATTTTAATCAATTATAATTAGTCATCAGTCACAAGTCGTCAGTAAGTCATGTCTGGGTCTTGAGTAAAACGGTGGCTTTGTTACTCATGCTCGTCTATTGAGATTTGGCGGCAGCGAGGAAATACACGATACACTAATTTCTTCATGATTACTTCATTTGTGCACTATCACTGAACAAAATTAATCTAATTCCCACCGAAATTAACTAATTTCACTCAATATAAACTCAATATAAAAAAAAATTACGACCATCTTCATTCACGATGGCGCCAAAACTCTCGTTTTCGTCTTTTGGTATTGTGGTCTTTATCACGTTGTAATACAGACTATAACTTCAACCTAAATTTACTATGTTATTTTTTGTGTATTAATAAGACAGAAACGGTTTCGACATGTCCATCTATTTTGTGTATAAAAAGTATCTTCAAGACCATAGCCCCGAAGAAATAGGCAAAGGCACACCCAGGGCACTCACCGACTAGCCGAAGATATCAAATCCCGCAATGTGATAGGTGGCAAGCCTATCGCTAAACAGGCACATATCCAATCCCGAGCAAAATTTTTTTTATTAGAAAATTGGAAAAACCATATTCTCTTTTTGTTGTCGACCGGTCGGGAATCGAACCCGGGACCTCATGAAATTAAGTCCAACAGCTGGACCGCTAGACCACAGGAGCGATTATTTTGTCTCTGTATCTTTATATGTCTGACTATACATCCATGTGTCAGGGTCACTTTATTCCCGAACTGATATGATTGGGACTATACTGTTTAAATTAGTTAGGCAAAACTACTCTGTGAAGTTAAATTAACTTAACACACATAATCTCAGACCTAGTTCCTTACCCTTTTCAAACAATTACGCTGGTTTCAGAGGCTCTTGTTACCACACTCAAACAAAACGCAAATAATTTGATCGTGGAATGTCGAACTAGGTGTCCCCTGCTACCTACATCCATCCATAGTCGCATTGTATATCTGTTTTGCAAACTTTCATCTGACACTATTTTCACATAACTGAACCAATGGAGCATGCTCCTTTCTCATTTTTATACTAACACTTGCTTTCAATCCCAATGTCTATATGTGGTTCCTTAAAGATGACATCAACATTTCTGATCTCAGAGTCAATTGTTTCATAGACAAACATTTCCAATGGTTCTAACTTTTAAAATTACTGATTGAAATATCCTAGAAAAGTATCTGGGGAGACTAAAGCCTGGTCTACTCCTATGCACGAACGTTATACAATTTTCTACGAGTATAAAACTCTGTTATTTATATCCAATGTACTCGTAACTGTTTTCATGTTAACCATTTATCTGTAACAGATAATCTTATTGTTAGGCCTCAAGCAAAAGTAAGTTTACCGGCTACCTTACCCTCCGAACCGGAACACGTCATGACATTATGGCGGCAAGACTATACTTGATAAGAGTTTTATAAAGAAGTCATAAAACGTAACTTATACATAATAAGTGATTACTGCCGTCCGTAAATTTTGGCAACATCATCATGTAATGTAGATCTGTCAGGATTAAGCACGCTCTTTTCTCAAAGCTTTCCAAGTCATATCCGCATGTAAGCACTGCCGTTGGTAACTTGTTTTATAAAGGTGTCGAACTAGATGAAAATATGTCTTCGGCATAGCACGTTATATGTCAACTACAAAAGTTTTGGGCATGATACTCTGAACTATGAAAAGTTGACTGAAGTTAAAACCATAAAATGTAGACAGGTACAGAAGGCAATCTCCATATACAGGGTTTCTCATTAATAGTGAATATTACTGTACGAGCGTGTGCGTGGGAGGGGGTACAACAAAAAATCTATCTCCATTACTATGCGATGTATGCAACCTTTTGTAAAATTTCGAAAAACCCCAGTTTTCTCACATTTGTGAGCATCACGTCCGCTATTTAAGGTCTAGTTTGTTTTTTTTGTGACGTGTTGCCCAATGATGGTGTTCCTACGTTATCTTTACAAAAACGTAATCAAATCTAGTAGCTTACCAGACGTAAACTTTTAATTTTGAAATTTAATCAACCGCTAAGTTTGAGCACCATCTAAATTTGTTAGATGAATTTTCTGGTCTTGTTTAATACTACTCCTTTTTCTAAATTAATTTTCTACCTACCTACCTCCTTGTACAATGGTAATATATTGATTGATATTTAGTTTAAAATCGCTTTTATTTTGTAATGTTTAGCGTGTTTAGTATATGTGTGTGCATTTATCAGAGAGGAATATATATTTTTCCATCTTAATCCGTTTGTGTGGTGCTTAAGTGTATAAAGTTTTTTTACACTTTACATTTTACAAGTATAAATAAAAATTGTTTTATTGAAAATTTTGTTATAGTATAGTGATATTATTTTCATTTAATATCTTAATTTCTTGTGTTGTGTGTATGTATTCTTTCAATTGTGATTATAATAGTTTATAATCTTGTTCCTCATCCGATGATGACCCCTCCTTGTATGAAAGAAGACTGTGTGTCCGGATTTTTGTCACATTGCCCTAACAATTTAAACATAGTACATATTAATGCCCAAAGTATTCCCGCATTTTATTCGGACCTCCTCGCATCTTTCAGTAACATCAACATCGATGCTTTTCTGGTTTTCGAGTCTTTCCTTAAAACCGTCACTTTTATCTTTACGATTTTCACTTCCCGGTTACGTTTTAATTCGCAATGATGGTACCGGTAAAGGTAATGGAGGTGTTGCCATATATTTGCGTTCAAGCATTCCTTATAAAATTATTGCTCGCTCTCCCAGTTTATATAGTAAAGCTGTAGAATATAAGTTTCTGGAAATCATTTTTAACTATTCTAAATTTATGTTAGCCGTTATATACAGCCCTTCTCTACACTACGAACTCACCCGGATTGGTACCACCGCCTTACCTATTCCTGCCGCCATAACGCCATGACGTGTTCTGGTTCGGAGGGTAAGGTAGCCGAGGTAGCCGGTAAACTTACTTTTGCTCGAAGCCTAACATCCCGGCCTCTGGTTAGCAACGCACCATTATCAGCTTTGGTGTCTTTAGGCGGCGGGAATCTCTTACCATTAGGAAATCCGTCTGCTTGTTTACCTTCCATTGTCATAAAAAAAATACTAGATAATATTTTTATGATGTCTGCCCTATTTACTCTGATATCATTCTGCTGGGTGATTTTAACACGTGCTTACTTAAGAATAGTAGTCGCACTAGTAAACTTCGTAATTTAGTTTCTTCCTTTAATCCTAATATCCTCCCTTTGACTGCAACGCATAAATCTTCAAATTGTTCACCTTCTCTTTTGGATTTAATCATTGTCTCTCAGCCTGATAGAGTGAAAGAACACGGTTAACTTGCCTCATGTGTCTCTTATCACGATCTCTTATATGTGTCTTATTTTATTCGTTCTCCTAAAAGAAAGGCCGAATACTTATTTTGACGTTCTTTTAAAAATATTGATGCAGAAAGCTTGAATAAAGAAGTAAGATCTATTGACTGGTCTCCAGTGCTTAGTGCCTGTGATATCGATTCTGTAGTTTCTTTTTTTAACTTATCTGTTTTAGATCTATACGACCGTCACGCACCGCTCAAAAAGTTTAGAAAGAAACATAATCCCATTCCTTGGGTGACTGAGGACATTAAAGTTGCTATGGCGTTGAGAAATAGGGCTAATAGGTGATATAAAAAGCATCCTTCTGATGACAACATTCTTCAGTATAAGAACCATCGAAATAGCTGTAATAAACTTTGTCGGGTTGTAAGGCACCGTTACATTCACGACACTATTTCTAAATATAATTCGCAAGATATGTGGCGTTTTCTGAAAACTCTGGAAATTGGAAAGGAACGTGTCACTGTTTGTGGTTCTATTGATATCAATTCATTAAATTCAATTTTTTCTACACCGTCTTTAATGATGAATAATGCTACAAAAACTAAAACTATTGCTAATTAATCCCTGATTTTACGTCCATCCTACAATTTATGATTACTTTAACATCAGTGATCCCATCTATTTTTCATTTTTAGGCTGATGACTTACAGGTTTACCGTCACTTTGATATTATGGGTGTAATGGGAATCTTGCATACTTGAAACGCTGATTTAGCTGCAATTTGCTCTTGGGCTGATTCGTTTGGCCTTCTAGTTAATCCACTTAAAACCAAAGCGATTACCATAGGGAGTAGACACATGTTTAAATCTATTAATTACTCCAGCTTGTCCCACATATTTATAACGGTACTCAGATCCCTCTTTCCCCTAATGTTACCAACTTGGGTGTTATTTTTAGTTCTGATCTTTCTTGGGAGGACCACATCAATTTTGTTAACAAGAAAATTTATTTAATTTTTCATTCACTACAATCTCATGAAAAAATCCTCCCTATTAAAACAAAAATCTCCCTCGTTCAAAGTCTCATTTGCCTATTCTTAATTATGCTGGTTCATTTTTTCTCGATGCTATGGAAACTCTTCTATTAAACTTGAGAAAGTCCAAATTCTTGTATTCATTTTGTCTTTGGTCTTCGCAAATATGACCATATCTCTACCTTTAGAGTAAAACACAAATGGGTTCCCCTATCGGGCTTCGCATGAACTCTAGTATACTTTGTCTCCTTTATAATATTTAGTATAATCAATCAGCTCCCTCTTATCTACAAGAGCACTTTAATTTTTTACGCTCCAGTAAATCACCGTGTCGTTCTAGTCGTAATTCAATACTTCGTTTTCCTGTATCTCACTCCCATAGTTATTCAAACTCCTTTACTTTTCGTTCCGTAAAATTATAAATTCACTCCCTCTAGAGGTTCACGATAGCACTTCCCTGCCCATCTTCAAATAAACGGTTTAAAGTATATTACTTAACACTTACATAATAATTTGTGACTTTCAGGTTTCTTATTTATATAGATTTATTTATATTATTTACATTAATTTTATAATATCTCATTGTTGTGAGTTTTTTTATATTATTATTATGTTTAGGTTATATATTTATTGTGCATGATGCCTTCCACTGTTTCATAACAGATGATAATATTTAGGGTTGGCTGAAAGAAATCTGTAGACCTAGAGATAAGCCCACCTTTTGTGTATTTATCTTTATCACTGTCCATGTTTTATGTCATAAATTGTGTGCAACAAAGATATAAAAAAATAGTGTTGTTGCGGGCTAGTCTTTCACGAGTGACAGTCCCGAAAATTAAGAAGTAATCTGAGGAAGTTCTTTTTAAAATTTTATTACAGTTTTTTTTTTATTATTTCATTAAATGTAAGTGGCATGTTCCAAACACGTTTAGCACAAAATATAGACAGGTACAGAAATTAGTCTCATGTATGTACCTCACAAAATGTCGTTTTTTGTGAGGTACATACATGAGTACATAGATGAAAAAACTAAGTAGTGTTACTTGTATCTAGTTGTTTGGTTTGCTGTTAAGAATAAACGGCAAAAATAACCTGAAACGGCAATATAAACTAATAATTACTAAATTTTTTAAAATAAATGAAATTTATTTACGTATATCACTACGTCATTACACAAATATTTAATCAAATTTACATATTCTATCACATTATACTATGCAAATATTTTTAACATTTAAAGAAATGAATAATTTATGTTTATTATTTTTTGTAATCAGATCGAATTGTTTTTATATTGGTTAGAAGTTTCATTGTTTTAATAAAATTATATTTTAAAGTATGATAAAGTTTAACTAAACGTATCGCAAACTGTCGCTCTTTTCAATTCCAGGAAATCAGAAGAAGAAACGGAGAAGTAGAATCAAAGCAAGTACCAACCAAGCAATCAGAACACCTTTTAATTAAAATCAATGTGTCGTTTCAGCTTTCTTGCAAAAAACTCCTTTACACTATAATTTGCTTACTCTAACAGCGAGCCTTAGCTTGACTACCGGTTGTAATTACCTACAACTCGTACCAATTAACTGTGCACCTCGCGCTGTGACTGTCATTTTCATTAATTTTTCATACACTTGTAGTATTTTTATGTTGATAAAAGATTAGTTTGGGTTACAAAGATGCTATCACTATTGAGGGATGCCGCGTGAGACAGAGGAAAGGGGATGCATTCCAGCGGAGTGCACAGTTGGTTTGTACGAGTTGTACGTAATTACAACCGGTAGTCAATACGACCATCTACAGTTTAATGTTGTATTTAAAAAAAAAGACGTGCTGGCAGAAGTGAAAACTTAAATATTAACGTTGTGCATTTTTGATATTTTGGAATGGTTAGAGAATCATTTTGCACGAATTGCTTTAAATAACAGTATGAAAGTACTATCATTTATGCACAAATATTATTTTCATATCAATAACCTGCTTTTGGCTTGACAAAAACTCGATAAAATAAGACCACGTGACGGCTAGGAGTGACGTCATATTATCTGTGCATCGAACATTGCTTGTGTACACATAAATTTTATTTAAAAAATGGAACAAATAGAGCAATGTCTATTGATATTATACGTATCTGCTATCTGTAAGAATGTAATGGTAGGTATATTGCGGCGTGTTATCCATTGCCCATCTTATACTCTTCGGAAATATCTAAGCAATACAAAAACAGCAATGAATCTACATTTTATTTTAGATCTCGCGCCGTCTTATTTGCGCATGCGCAGTGTACCGTCTTACTTTCTGACGATCTGACGCGAGTTTACAAGTGTTTACCCATTCCACAAAAAGTGCGCAACGCTGCTACAGAAGTTTTCACTTCAAAAACACATTTAGTTAATAATTATAACTAGTGTTCGCCCAGTAGTCGAAATTACTACCACCAATTGGACCATAATAACAGATGTAAAATAAGCCTTTATTTTGCTAATTTCGCTTAAATGATTAGCTGGTCACAATTCAGAGTCGCACAGAATTACACAATCGATTGGTGAAGCGATTACGAATAATTGATTTTGGGCTGTTTGGTCTATATAAGAGCGCAATCGAGGCGGCGACAAGTCACTCGTGTGTTGTCGTTTGTACGGTACGGTCGATTTCCGGAGGATGCCTCAGTGTCGAGGTGAAACGTACGTCGAGTGTGATTTGGTGTTCTCTGTAGTGAGTTCTTCGACAAAGTTGGCGAAGGACGTGACGAGTGGTTTTGTTTCCCGAGTTCGGATTCTATTCGAGATCTGGTCGCGGCAGTGGGAGGTGGGAACTTAAGGTAGGGGTTTCAAATGCGCAGGATGTGACAATTTATATTGTTTTCCGAGTTCTTCCTTTGTCCGTCTATGTTCTGGTTGCGGAGGTGGGCGGTGGGAACGTTAGTTAGGCTTGTCACATTCTGTGTCATTTGCCACAACATTTACACTGCTTACGCGGAATTAGCAATTGTATGTTAAAATGGATTTCCGCAAAGTAACGCCTGATTCAATAAAATATCTCGACCATAATAAATTTTGATTATATGTTATTCTGTCACGCTGACCTAAGAACATACAATAAATTAACGTGATTAGAAAAAGCAAAATAGTGTCGTTCCGGGCAAGTCTCGCAAGCGTCAACCCTTTAAGAGCCATAACACACCGGGACGCCATGACGACGTGGCCAGCGACGTCACCAACTAGTTCGTATTGAGATGTATGAAGGCTAACGCACTTGGCGACCGTTATTATTTAATTATGTTATGTTATTATATAATTATGGCCCTTACTCTATAACTCGCCAGGACGCCATTTCGAAGTGGCCAGCGCCGTTGCCATGGCTAGGTCTAGCGTTTCTGCGTCGCCATTCGGTCGCCAAGTGCGTTAGCCGTCATACATCTCAATACGAACTAGTTGGCGACGTCGCTGGGTATGTCACCATGGCATCTCGGTGAATTATGGCCCTAAAGTAGGCGCGTATTTTTGCGAAACGTCAGTGGGCGCGTTGGAAGCATTTTGCCGCCTCTATTCTTTGACCTTTTAAACTAGTAATGTAGCAATTCAATTATTTTTTGAAGTGAAAACTTCTTTAGCGGCGTTGCGCACTTCTTTTGGAAAAAAAATAAAAACTATCACATCATAATCGTAAAAAGGCGCAGGGCGCTTGCGCGAAATTCTAAAACAAAACGTAGATTCATTGCTGTTTTTGAATTGCTTTGATATTTCCGAAAAGTATTGGATTCGCAATGGATTATACGCCGCAATATACCTACCATTACATTCTCATAAGACAAGATGATAGCAGATACGTACAATATCAAAAGACATTGCTCTATTTGTTCCATCTTGAAAATAAGCTTTATGTGTAGACGAGTAATGTTCGTTATACACAGTATGACGAAAATGTGAATAAAATATTGTATTTTTCTTATTCGACTGCAAAAGTAAAATCGGAGCCGAAGTTATAGCTTGTTTCGAAAAAACATGCTTTCAAACAAAAAATATTTGAAACTGAGATAATAAAAAAAATGTATTTTGCATTTTAAATAGTATTCTCTTACAGATAGTTAAGATTTCTTTAATTCTATGCCAATAATATATTAAATACACATGGCTAAGTCTTTCATTTCACTTTGGTTCACATTTGTCCAACTTGGTTCAATCCAGTATACGTTGGATTCAAATGTGAACACAAGTCCGATCTAGTCGATTAAATAAATTTAGAAGATCGTCATGTGTATGACACCAGCACTCATTTCATATATTTGATCGATATCGATAAAAATGAATACTAGGCTCATCAGCCCTATTTTACCTGTGAGATTGGTACTTCTGATAAAACTGACGTTTACGTGACGTTTGACGTTTCGTTGGTAACATGGTGTCATGTAAACTGATTGTTTTTGTAAAGTACCGAGTCCCGTCTCTCAAAACGTAGTGATTATATTATCTTTGTTAATATATACATATGTATTAATATGTAACACAATGTCATCAAGTTTTTTCCATGTTGGTTCGGGCTCCTTTGCAGAATAGACCATTTGCCTTCCTGCCAGGTAGCTCGTAAATGGCGAGCACAGGTTTACCGTCACTAACACCGTGACATCTGACTAGGTGGTAGAGTTCCGTAGCGACTCACCCGGATTGGTACTACCGTCTTACTCATTCCAGCCGCCATAACGTCATGACGTGTTCTCATTTGGAGGGTAAGGTGGTCGGTAAACTTACTTTTGCTCGAGGCCTAACACCCGGCCTCAGGTTGGCAATGCAACATTATCACCTTTGATGTCTCTAGGCGACGCGAATTGCTTTCCACCAGGAAATCCGTCGGCTTGTTTGCCTTCCAATATCATTAAAAAAAGCATAGACTCGGTAATAAACAACTGAAAGCATTCTACAGGTAATATACAATTCAAAGCTACATTATCCTTGACTCCGGGCTTGTCGATTACAATATTTTCCTGTCTTGTCCGGATATTTGGTCGCATAGGAGGGTGAAACAGCCATTTAGTGCCATCTTTAGCACTGTACATTGGAACTCTAGTAGGTCGTCATTGAGAAATTAGAGCAACAGATACAAGTTGAGATTGTAATGAGACTAGCCTGTGGTGACGAAAACGTATTCCTGAGATGAAGTGGCTCAGCTTCATCGACGGCCATACGTGTTGGAGATTTATCACCACCTGGTTGTATTCTTCGCTTACAACTACGAGATCGAAGCTGCCGGCATACCAAAGTCGCTTATGAACGGCTACTTATATCTGAACTTGATATTCGTTTGGCAACAAATAGGTAGTATTTTATCACCTGCGCGAACTGCCACGAGAACAAGTTTGCTACGATACGGTACAACCCGGCATTTTGTGGACACAGATCACTGGGAGTGCATCGTGTCTCGAGAATTGAAAGTGGGCAGACCTGATCACCCAGAGAAGACGAAGACAATGTTCGGTTGGTTCATCCACGGAACTGCACCACGCAGCATCATTCACGGCACGGGAGATCGAGCTACGTGTCTATACACCCGATCAAGCTATAGAAACGAACAATCAACACGATGAACGCCTCCACGAACTAGTTGAATCAAATTTCAAGATCGATCGACCATAAGACACCAGTGATAATGACAAGAGAGCAACGAGCATCGCCGAACGCATGTTACGGAAGATTGATGATGGCTACGAAGGCGGGTTACCATGGAAACGAGACAACGTTACGATACTAAAAAGCTACTAAACTGCTACTAAACTGCTACAAATCAATTACGATAAATAGAACGCTTCGGAAAGGTTCGCCAAAGAGTATTTGAACCTGATGGACAACCTGATGATCAAGGGTTACGCCGAACCATGCGAGCGACGGCTCAGAAGAATCAAGTCCAGTCTGCTGGTAGTTGCCACACTTTACCGTGACGAATCCAAACAAGCCAGCCAAGGTGCGCATAGTATTCGACGCGGTAGGCAAGAGCCGTGGTGTATGCCTGAATAATCAACTGCTATAGGGACCGGGTCTGTTATCATTACAGCAGGAGATCCTGTTCCGGTTCTGAGAAAGGCCAATAGCAGTAACAGCAGACACACAAGAGATGTTCCTCCGTATACCGCAAGACCAATTGGCACAGCAGTTCCTGTAGAGAGGCATAGACCGCACACTGGCGCCTGCCTGGTACAAAATGACGAGTATGATCTTCGATGCTTCCAGTCCACACTATCCATCCCGGTTCCATAAAAACCCCATCTCCATTTATTAAGATCAACTTCTGTTTCCAAACATTATGAATATAGTTTGTACGCCATCTGTGATCGTTTATCGTTATCAATATATTTGTTTATGTATATCAAATGCATGGTAGTATGTGTAATATTTTGCTTTTTCATTTAATGCACTTTATTAGCAAAATTGTTGAAAAATATTGGTGTTCTTAACTTCTCTTATAAATAAACTGTAATTGTCCCAAGTTTCATTAAATTGCACATTTTTTGTAAAAATGGGTTCAAAGTTTTTACTTTACGTATTAATATTTTTACGATAACTTTTTCCCATGCTTTATTTTTGCACAAATATGTATAATACATACTTGTAAAACAAGCATTTAAAGCAAGAGGATAGTGTGATGATCGCTATAGAATTAGTAATATTACGAGTATAATTGGCGTCACAGAAATTGGAGTGTTTTTAAGAAGAGAATATTGAAATCTGCAGGAATCTCGACGTTTGTCACACGATATTCTCTGCCTATCCCGCAAAGGACACTTAGCGAAAGTATATATGTTATGTGTGTATTGTTTTATTCTATTTGACACCATAAAGTTCCAGTGTATCTCCAGCGGATGTCACTAGCACTCAAAGTGGGCTATGCAGCGCTCATTTAGTGCAACAATGTTGTAACTAAAGTTTTAGAAATTTTACAGGAGAGTCAATCGAATAATTAATTCGAAGGACTGGGAATCTTTTTCTTGTTGAAGTAATAACCTAGTTTTTAACCCTTTTTTGTGACAAAGAATTTCTTTTCACGGTACATCAGTTGAGTTAAGGATCATAAAAAATTGCATAACAGAGATCCACGTAAATATTTTAATATAATATATATATATATACATATATACGTAAATTCATTTTAATTAACATACACATATACATACATACATACATATCATAGTTATGACGTACCCAATATTTACATTTTTGTAATTGTTCAGCGCAATTAAATTTAACAGTCATTGTAAAGCACAATCAAAAAAATACTGATGTAAAGTAGTAGTGGCTGTTAAAAATGGAAAATTTTGGAAAGCGCCTTGTATCGTTGTACAATTTTCTCACAGTAGATGCTATAGGTAGGTGAGCATAATTTTTATTTACTTAATTATTAAGGTACAATTAATGTGAAGATTGTATAAAAACATTCCCCGTGTTGGTCCGAGCTCCTTTGCAGAATTATAGACAATCTGTCTTCCTGTACCAGGCTGTTCGTTAAAGGCGTGCAAAGACTTACCGTCACTAACACAGTGACATCTGACTAGGTGGTAGAGTCTCGCAGCGAATTGCCCGGATTGGTACCACAGCTTTACCTATTCCTGCCGCCATAATGTCAGCGTTTGCGTGTTCCGGTTCGTAGGATAAGGTATCCGGTAAACTTACTTTTTTTTGAGGCCTAACATCCCGGCCTAAGGTTGGCAACGCACCATTACCACCTTTAGTGTCTCTAGGCACCGTGAATTTCATGTCATCAGGAAATCCGTCTGCTTGTTTGGGTTCCAGTATCATTAAAAAGCACCCATTTATAGAACAATCCGTCTATCTTACAAATTCGTCTTTCTTAAATCCCGACGACAAAGGAGTGCTTTAAGGTACATAAGTCTGTCTGTAGTGTTAAAACCTTTGGATGGAACGATTCAGATGCGGACTTTTTAAGATCTGCAGTAATTGACAAGGTTCTTAGCTTCATTACACGTAGATTTTGTTGAGAGATATTGAATATTGTTAATGTTCTTGTAGTTATATAATATTAAAACATATTTTTGTCATTATTTTGAATTTCATATCGAATGTTACTATCACTTACAATCTAATCCTATTAATATTATAAATGCGAAAGTTTGTAAGTATGGATGTATGGATGTTTGTTACTCTTTCACGCTCGAATGGCTGAACGGATTTGTCTGAAATTTGGAAGACAGATAGATTGTGACCTGGATTAACATATAGGCTATTTTTAATCCCGATCGCACACCGGGTTTCTGTGAAAACGCGGGCGAAGCCGCAAGTAGCAGCTAGTACTTAATAAGTTAGTAGTAGTATTTCGAATATATTAGTGTTTTTCTGTCCAGATTGCTGTGCAGTGACATTATTGTTCATACAAAATTATCAAATCACGCCAATAAGTAGATAAATGTTTTTACATTTACATTTATCTACGTAATTTATGTAAATTAATTTAAACTAAAAAAATATTATTTTGATTTAGAAAAATCACAAATATCATCTCATGTTTTGAAACAGACAGAGTCCGAATTATTTTTAATTAGAGAAGTTTGAACAGAACAGTCTTTTGACTGTACAATATAAGATCTCGTAAGAGTTAAAGTATGAAATATGGAATAAGTTGAATTGACACCAATTTTTTATTTCGATTTCAATGAAACATTTATTTCAGATCAGAGAACAAAAGATTTTTATATAATCGCAAAACCAGTTCAGATTTTGGTAACTGTTGGTTTGTACCAGTTATTTGTATTGCG